>QANY01011764.1:0-142684 GCA_003255025.1 Datisca glomerata | reverse complement strand
GTTGAGACTAGAGATTTTTTATAGAGGGCAAATTTTTTATACAATATCCTTTGTTATTCGGTGTAATAATTCAACTAATAAATATTTAGTATTCTTTATCATGCATTTATTTATTTTGAGTGAAGATTTTTTTTGAAAAAATCGAAAACCTAATAGGGCTAATACAATATGATAATTTTATGAATTTGAATAGAAAAAAAATATACAATTTGACTATTTTATATATTTGAAGAGGGTTATAGTATATAATTTAATATTTTTACTAATTTAAAGGGGCAAAAAAATACTAGTTAGTAATTTATAAATTTGAAAGGGATAAAAAGTATATTATTTTTGATAATTTTTTATTATTATATAAATTTATATAAATAATATAATGAACTTATAAAATTACATGGGGTCGATTGTCCCCCTTTCCTATAAGATAAACTCGCCCCTTTTCATATGCCTGTGCATGCATGGCTACTTCTCTTGTGAATATAAAGAGAGGTTAAATTTAGGTTATGATGTACAAAACTAAATCATTAGGAACCAAATTGTTGATAATGAAACGTGAATGATTAAAATGTTACCGACTAATGTCATTTATTCAATAATTTCTTTTGTTAAACTTACATCATATTTTATTTTAGGTAAGGTAGTCATAATGACTCAAATAATTCTAAAAAAAATTAAATGAAGTGTTTAATTAAACTACTCAACAAACCTCATTTAAGTATTAACAAATCCTTTTTTAGATTAAAGTTTTATGATCCAATACGTAAAAGAAAAATTACAACAAAAGTGTGGATTTTATTAATATGTAGCACTAGTTTGAATCTCAAGTGTTAACACGCGCGCTATTTTGGATAATGGGAGTGGAGTTCTCATGGACAAAAGATTGAAATAAGTAAAATAATGGGGGAGAGAGAAGATAATAAATAATGAAAGCAATATTATAATGGTTTTATTTTTATTTTTTAATTTTTCAGAAACACACACAATAAACGAGGTTGAGTGTTTGCCTCGAGCCCTTCAAAACCGACCATGTCCCAATAAAACCCGCGAGATCTACATATCCCCCGTACCTTTTTGTTGCTTTCCCTACACTTCTTCTTCCTTCACGCGCCCTCCTTTTCACATCCCCCGTAAAACTAAAGGGTATATTAGTAGTTTGCTTCGGGAGTAAACCACATGTGTCCCCACCTCTTTCGAGTGTGATAAATCTTGCTCGGCTCGAAAGTTTGGTAGAAAATCTGATCACAAGTGTTTTCAATAACAGTGGTATGCGGGTAAAAGTCGAGCTATTCGATTCCATGGAAGCGTCTTAACCACTAATACTAGACTTAGTAGTTCGTAAATACTTTACGTAGAGTCAATTTAAACACGAGTAAGTTTATATCACATTTTTATGAGATAAAGATCATGTAAAAGACTATCTTACACGTGACATTGGTGCTGAGAAAACAATACAACATAGGCTGAGAATATATATTAGACTTAGAATATAATTTTTAAATAATTACTTTCATTTCATAACTTAATTTTTAAGTATGTGTTCAAAACGCTAACATTTGAATCTTCTTATTGGTTCACAAAATCTTCATTTGCTAGCTTTTAACAAGCAAGGGAAACATTTTGGAAAATAATGCGTTCTTACTAATATTTTAAACATCATGTTTTCTAATTCAAGATTCATTATTAGAAATAAATATTTATGAACAAAAAATTATATATTTACAGTTTGTTTGTTTTTCATGGTTAATTGATGACTAATTAAGTTTTTCTTTTTTCTTTTTTTGGATTAAAAACTAATTGAGATTTATTATTCGTTTGCTTTCAGATAGATTGGCAATCCATTGGGTTTCTTATTCAAATTTAGGTTGACAATTTAAAGGGAAAATAAAATAAGCTTTATTAGTTAGAGGAATAAGTAGGTTAAAAAGCATTTAAACATTTAAACTGTCATTCTACGTTCAGATTAAGAATCATTGAGTTTCACATTATATTTAGTGAGGTTATTTTTAAATATTGTATTTTCAAGCCAGACCTTTTATTAAATATCATATATGTATGAGTTTCTTAATTTATTAAAACTATTTATTTCTAATTAGTTCAATTCTTATAATATTTATTTCTTATGAGTTTATATTTATATTTACATTATTATTATATTCACAAATATAACACAATCTTTAACATAAGAGTTTATGTTTATTCTTAGGCAACTTAATTGTTTTTTTTAAAATAAACTTAATTGGGTTTTTAAAAAATAATAAAGAAAAATTGTCAATATATAATAAAAATAATAATTGGAAAAAAGGACAGGATAGGGGTTGGGTTTCAGAAGCAAAACTGCAAAAAGGAGGAGCCTATGTAAAATCCCTAGAGACTGCTCAAAGAAGACCTACTAACTGTTACTACTACATACTACTACTAGTTGTACAAAGCTAACATAGAATGTAAACGTGTCAGTATATGTGTGGTTGAGTTGGACAGAGTTAGTCACGGACGGTCGCTCCAGATCTGGGAATTCCTCTTTTTCTCTTTTTCAAGGTTGAATAAAAGCCAACTCCGTCCCCCACATACTCTCACACACATTCTCCTTAAAGTCCTCACCCTCTCTTGTCCTTTCTCTCTCTAAAAGGTCAATATCCAAATAAGTTTCCTTTCTATTTTTTTATCATATAAAATATAAAAATAAATAAATCTTTTAAGATTTGTATAAAAAATACGCACACTCTAAAAAAAAATTCAATAAATTAATTTTAAAATGAAATGAATAATCTTAAATTTTTATCCTTACCCGTTATCCGTACCTGACCCAACACCGGACCCGGATTTCTCTTCAAACCCGATCCTTTGACCAATCTCCCTTCAAACCCTAAAACTTCAAATTGCCCCAAAAAAATCAATCTCTCAGTCGAAAGCAAGGTGGGAAGAGGAGCACAAGTAGCTATGGGAGCGAGAAGAAGGTTTATGCAAATGGAGGTGTGGATAATGATGGGACAAATGCAACAGGTCGAAGCGAGCTCGTGTTCTTCGACAGGAAAAAACAATTTGAGCTCGAGGATTTGCTCCGGGCATCGGCGGAAATGCTCGGCAAAGGAAGCTTAGGAGTAGTATATCGAGCATGGCAAAGGAAGCTTAGGAACTATATATCAAATTGGTGGGTTTGAAACTAAATCTGGGTCCGTTGTTTTTTTTTCTCAATCAATTCTCAAATTGATTCTTTATGTGGTATGTACAAAATGGATTGAGAAAATAAATCTGGGAGTAGAAACATTCAATCGGAAATTGTTAGAGCCCTCATTTTGAAATTGTTTAGAAACCCATTTGCATTAGCAACAAATTAGAATTTTCGACTGTAGAAGGAGATGCAATTACTGAGACTAGTATACTTTCAAAACAAAAAGTTGCAGATTTAGAGGGTAATGGTCCACTCGGGTTTGATATAACCCGAGAAGTGGTTAGCAAAAAAGTTGATTAAGTACTTTCCTACTATTTTTTTAAAATGTCATTCAAAAGAAAATTAATGGTTTTGAGTTCTTTCGTCTCCAAATTAAAGTGTTATAGATATATCTGTCTCTTCTTAAATTATAAAATATGTAGGTATATTTTAAGTAAATCTCAAAAGATATCCGTGTAATTTTTCGTAAAATATGTCTTTTTATTTAATTTAGTTGTAATTTTTTTGGAAACAAAAAGAATTTCATTTAACAATATATCATAATGTAATGTGAGTTATATTTCGAGGCATTGTTTCTGATAAATTTGGGACGTATGTTGTAGCCATACGTCCCCCAATTATAGAAGCTGTTTGTATTTCTGATTCTCAGTGTTAGTAATAAATTCCAGTTTAAGAAAAACAATGTATCATAACGTATTTGAAAGATTTTGAGATTTTTCTTCTCTTGATAATTATTATTTCAATTTTATATTACAAAATTGCATCATTCATTCATACTTCAACTAAGTTTGGATGGCATGAAGATTAATTTAAATTTTATTATAAGAAGATTAGACAATAATATAACATTCAGCCTCTTAGCAAGTTTGGTCACTTTGTTATTTACACAATTTAATTCAGCTGAATTCATATAAAGATAAATTTGGTTAGCATTATGAGAATTACTTTTCACTTAGGTTTGAGGGATCTCCCTATAAGCAAAATCTTAATGTGTAGTTTGGTATGTCATTAAGAATACATAATTTTGGCAATAAGTTTGTTGGGATATTATTGTTTGAAAGTAAGATATTCAAAGAATTGCGTGTCATTTGGCATGTGATTTTTCTTTTATTATTTTATGATACAAACAATCACATCATTCATTCATACTTCAATAAAGTTAAGATTTTCGTGTTTGGTACACATAAAAATATTATTGTAAAATGTTAAATATTTTTTTATAAATTTATAGATTAATCTTAAGAGTTTGTGAGAACAAATAAAAGAAAGTTGACATTTTAGTAAAAAATGAAGAAGATGTGTGGAGTTAAAAACCCCCCAATTAAAGAGTTTCAAATACTCTCTAAATAGGTGAAGTGAAGATGTCCCAAATCAAATATCTTTCAATTTTTCGTCAACCAAATAGTGGTTTTCACATTTTTTTTTCAAGAATCTTGCTAAACATTACATACCAAATGTGCCGTAAGTGGCATACTTTAAGTTTTTGTCTAAACAAAGGACATCTTTTAATCATGTAACCAACAGAGTCTCCTAAATTTACCTTTAGGCGTCGTTTGGTATGAGGTTAAGTTTACATGATTTTTAAAATAAGATTATTGAAATATAATTATAGGAAAGTAAGATGTCTAAAAAGTCAAAAAGATAATTGAGAATATTATTATACAACATTGTGAATGTTAAAAAAATTTGTTTGTTTGGAGATAATGTAATAAAATCGTAGAAAAGATTACTCCAGTGTCAAGCATAAAGATACTCATATGTTTAGAAGATATCAATATACTCTCGAATGATAAGATCATGGCATTTCAGGTATCTAAAAATGTTCACGATATTTCATACTAAACAAAAGCATCTCTCATTTTCGCACACTTTCCAAGTATTTGGGCACATTTTTTCCTTACACCAAACACTCCTTAAGGGCATTAGTAAAAGGGAAAATTAGGTTTATGAGTCACACTTTTTTACTATTTTATAAAATGACCTAAAAAATTTTTATTTACAGAAATGACCAAATTTTCCTTCATATTTTCTCTCTTCGTCTCCCTTCATCTTCTATGCTTCTCTCTTTTCTGCATCTTTCTTCTTTCTTTCTCTCCATTCGTTTTCTCCCTTCAACTTCTCTCCCTTCTGTGCTCTCTCCCTTCGTAGTCTACTTTTGAGTCTCGTGGTCTATTTTTTTCCTGGCTTGAGATTTTTTTTTATTTTCGGTTTTCTTGATTTTATGGATTTCTCAACAATTTGTTGTATGATTTTTTTTATTTTGTTTGATTTCTAAATTTCTCGAGAGAGATAAAGAAGGGAGTGAGGAAACGTGTTTGAGTGTGGAAAGAGGTTGGTACCGGTGATTTTTTCATGATATATAATGATAACAGATGGAATATAAGATACACTACGATATATTAAAATATATCGTCGTATACCATGAACGGTACAAAAAAATAGGAGAAATAACAAGAAAAGACAGGTTTGTGGAGTGGGGCTACAAAAACGACCGAAAATTATTTTATTTGCAAAAATGGCCGAAATATGACCGTGGTATATAAAATATTTACCAAAATTACACAGTGGTAAATAAATTATTTATCATTTTTCGGCCATTTTTATAAAAAAAATTTCTGGACATTTTTACAACTTAAGCTATGAAAGGAGTCATTTTTATAATTCTCCCATAAAAATATACTAAAAATATAAAACGGTATATTGATAGTATATAAATATTTATCATAACATATTTTTATGGCATATTTTTATATATTATAGTACACATGTACATATTTTCTCAGTTTTATAAAAAAAATTTATAGTTAGAAAAAATCGACCATTCCTGTAAATAGAATTTTTTTTTATCATTTTCTTCCTTGTTTTTTTTTTAAAAATGTACTATTTCTCTAAATGAGTCTTAGTAAAATGAAAATCTAATTTGGCAAAGCCCAATGATAAAGGGGTCTACAAGGCCCATAAAATCTGCAACCTATAAGATAGGAAAGAGTTAAATGGGGTTAGAGTAGTCCCTTACTAAAACAAAAGAAGAGAGCAAGAGCCCTCTCTAGTGCCTAGTCATTCCAAAGAGTGCAACACCAATTGGGGAGTGAAAGTGATGCGTGTAAGTTATGGGTAAAAGTTAGGCCCCCACTTCCTCCTCCCAACACCAACCAAAAAGTCATTTTCTGTGTAACCCAATTTATGAAACAAAAATTTAATCACTTTTTTTCTTCTTCTTTTGTTTGTTTGCTTGAGGGTGGGCCCCTTCTTCTATCCTCTCTTACTTTACCTTTGCGTCGTTGACATAAATGTATTGGGATTTGATACTGCTAAGAATGTTATCAACCTCAATCGTGGATGATGATATGTTTGTATTTATATATCTATTAGACATTTTCATTTAATATCAATTGATTTTGAGTTAAAATTTAAATGTATAATTCGGTTCTGCCTTATCTTATGCCTGGTTTATGTCTGTACCAGCCCAATTAATGGCACGTTCTGTGTGATGGGGGTGTTAAGGGATGTCATCCGACATCGACTGTGGATGAAAATATGTCTGTACTTATACACTTGTTGAGCCACTCCACTGAACACAAATTGATTTTGTGTTAGAATTTATGTAATTATTTCCAAGAATAATTTTAGACCAGCAAAATCTAGAGAGAATTATTTTAAAATGTAAGTCATCCATACGCAGTCTAAATTGCCTTATGTTTCTTACTAATTTTATTTTAACTCTTATTATCTAATTAATAAGTCCTTTTTTGGTTAATAATATGATTTTTCATTGTTACTTCATGGTCAACGATATAAAAAACTTTGAAAAAAAATTGAAATGAAAAGACACGATGATGTTTAACTAAATGAAAAGGACATACATATTAGTCAAACTCAATGCAAGAACTTGATTTGCAATTTTAGGTCTTAAGAAGTTGAGTAAATTGATCTTAAATCAGCTTGATTTCACATGAATATGCTCATGTTAGATTTTTAGAAAAATGGTCTAGAAAATTTCATCTCGTGTCTTGAATCAATGGTTTAATTCATGATAAATTAGTTTTCTGATCACACCATCTAAATTTAGTCCATTTTTCAAACTAGTCTTTACAATTTTAATTTTATTACTTTAGTCTTTATATAGTTTAAGCCGGTTCCCAATAGTTTTTATTTTGACAGTTTAGTTTTTATATTTTGAAATTGATTACAGATCTATGGCAAATCATGTTTGTGCCAATATCTTTTCTTATTTAATTAATTTTCTTATTTTTAAATGGGTTTAGTGTAAACTAAAATTGATATGACATATTATATGTAGATTGAGTTTTAGTTCAATTAACATGTAATAGATAGATTGTCACTTTTCCTGATAAAATCGCTAATTCAAAGTTTTTTGAAGGATTTCGAATTAAATGCTCTTTTAGAGAAGAAAGAAATGGTAAAAAGACGTGGAAAGTTATAGATTTTGTGTAACTTGGTGTTTAATTGTAAATATTAAAATATGATGGACTAAATATCTAAAAATTTATAAAAAAAATGTAATTACAAAATAATCAAAGTGAAACTGTTATTTTTAGTATAATTTATATACGAAGCATTAAGAATGTAGCTCTGGAAAGAGTTTTTTTTTTCTAAAAAATTAAATGCACTTATTTTTAAGAAATTGAAGTTATGGTTTTACATTATAAATTGTTATGGAACCGAGATTTTTCTTAAGGGATGCCAAAATAGAAGTCACAAAATTGTTATATAAAAAGCGCTCTTAGTTCATTCTAACTTTTAAACGAAAAATTAGGATTCGCAAAAGACAAGAAAATAACAACAATTGTTTCTTGTTACGTTTTAGACTAGTCTTTCAACATAAATTGAAAATCGGTTAATTAAGAAAATCATATGTTGAATATGTTTTGAATAACAAAACAATTTCTCTTTTAGTTTTTTTTACAAAGTTGTAGGTGATATGTACATCAGGACATCTCAACTATGCTAGCACATCTATAACACAATCATTATTTAACCAAACCCAACTTATTGTTAAATTAAAATTAAAAAGTCAAAAAAAGAAAGCATAAAGAAAAAAAGCATAAACTAAAAGAATACATGTTATAAATATCATCGAAAATAAATGAATAACAAAAATTCAAAACATTCCACATCCAAGTTGGAGTAACCATACTAAAGATCATGGATGTCAAACAATCTATAACTCGGTTACTCTCTCGATAAATATGAGTGACAACAATGTTCATTTGATCGATTAAATTTAAATATTTATCTCAAGGAGTACCCCAACGTCCAAGAACCTTTTAAGATTTAGAACGAAGAATATACACCACATAAACAAAATCACTTTCAACCTTAATTTGCTCCATCCAAAATTTATCTTTTAAAATGTCGAATCTATTAATTAGTCTATAGAAAATAGTTTTTTTTTTAAGTTTCATTTTAGTTTTATATCGATTTAAACTCAAATATTAGTGTATTAGACTTAATTAACAAAAGTATAAACTATAGTTTTACCCCTACAGTTTGAGATAATTTTTATTTTTAACCCCCCACTTTAAAAAATATCAT
Source organism: Datisca glomerata (assembly GCA_003255025.1). Classification (NCBI taxonomy): domain Eukaryota; kingdom Viridiplantae; phylum Streptophyta; class Magnoliopsida; order Cucurbitales; family Datiscaceae; genus Datisca; species Datisca glomerata. The sequence goes on along the minus strand of QANY01011764.1, from coordinate 133,959 downwards.
AATACACTTTACAGTTACATTATTGATCCACATTTACTCCACTTAAAAAACTTAACGGATCGTCACAATTTTCTTACGTGATAATACATGACAAATAACTTAACGCCACACCAGCCGTTTTATTACTAGATCAATCACGTAGGACAACTCCATTACCCAAAATTACCCCAACCTGATTTTTCCCCTTCTTCTTCGATTTTTTTTGCTAAACTGGACCCCTAAACTAACCGTTTTGTAGGAATAAACTCTATCACTAATTTTTGCTTACCTTGGCCCCGAGCCCACCATCAATTCAAAATCAACATGTAAAGTTACAAAAAAGCCCCTTCACGAATTTCAAACGAAGACTAAAAAAAGTGATGATTACACTTTTTCATTATACGAAACCCCACCCCTTCATTTTTCTCACTTGCATTTCCCTCATTTCTCTCTTACTATTACTCTCTTACTATTACTCTCTTACTATTACTCTCTCTCTCGCGAAGTCGCAGCATCTCTCTCTGCAAATCCTTGAGTTTTCGTCTCCCACAGCAAGAAAAAATAACAAGGTAAGTATTCCGGTTTCTTAGGATTTTTTTCAGGATTTCTGCGTTTCTTTTTTGTGGATGTTCGAATAACAACAAGGTTGTTTATTTGGGTTTCTAATATTTTTTTTTAGGTTTTTGAGTGTTTTTTTCTCTAGGGTTTCTGAGGTTCTGGTCTTGGTAAGTGCCTATTTTTAGGTTACACGAGGGTCGTGTAAGTCTTGTGTAGGCTACACGAGGATTATATGACGGGTCGTGTAAGCCTCGTGTAGGCTACACGAGGGTCGTATAACCCTAGTTTACACTACACGAGGACTACATGGGAGTCGTGTAAGCCTTGTGTAGGCTACACGAGAACTACATGAGGGTTGTGTAAGCCTCGTGTAGGCTACACGTCTTGTACCCTTCGTGTAGCCTACACGATGACTACACGAGCATCATGTACATTTTCTAATTCTATGTTTGCCTTGAATATTCTGCAGGCTATGACTTCATCAAAGATGCAACTAAGATACGTCCATAACATTAACAATATTCCAAAAGCAAGGGTCAATGAAAAATGCAATACCCACTGCATAGAGGTTATCAAGACCAAGCTAACAGCTACTCAACTCTCCCTATTTAGGAAGACATGCTTTGGTCATCTCCTTGATCTCTCATCCCTGAAGTTTTCAGTAACTGTGTGCTACTAGGTGCTGGCCAGGGAGGCCGAATATGTGGACGACAGTCCATTTGAGGAGGAGATCCATTTTCTTATCAACGAGGAGCCACTGTACTTCTCCAAGAAGTAGTTCTCTTTGATGACCTGATTAAAGTTCGGTGAAGCCCATGAAAAGAAGAAGACTTGTGGCCCCAACAGACTCTCTGATATGTACTTTCCTAAAGCCCAATCAATAAACATGGCTGAGTTGGAGGAGAAGTTCAAGAGCTTTGAATATAAGTCAGATTCTGACGTGGTCATGATGACTCTAGTTCATTTTCCAGAGCATTTTCTGTTGGGGAAGGAGAACCGTACCTTAATTGAGAAGAGATTGTTGGTTTTGGTTGACGACCTTGAAGCGTTCAACCAATATCCATGGGGAGACCCCTCGTTCTCTAAAACAATGAAATGACTATTAGTTGTGAGGAATACCAAAGTTGTTTTTGGTGATCTTAAAGATCAAGAAAAAAGAACAAGAAAAAACACAGAAATCCCCCTACTGTTCATGGGTATTCACTCAATGGATGTCCATTTACCTTCCAGGTACAATTTATTTAATTCTATGTAGTACTGTATTGAATTATTTATGTGCTAGATACTGAATTACTCTCTTTTGTTTAAATAAGAATAAGTATTTGAAACTATCCCCTCGGTGGGTAGTTTGTATGGTAACCAGGTTTCGACCAAGTTGCCAATGATTCTCAAGTGGTGTCCGACCACAATAGTACCAGTTGAAAATCTACAAAAAAGAATCTTTTCTAAGGAGAATGTATGGTTACAAGTTAATTTATATATTATTTTCTCATATACTAATTTATATTTTTTGCATTTTTAGTTGACAGTTCTTTCCTTGGTCCCTACTGAGGAGAAAAAAGAAAAAAGCTTCTGGAGATGAGTAGTTGGAGAGAAGGTATGTTCAAAATCATTTTCTTCTTCTTGAACAAAGACCCCGTGTAGTCATCGTATAGACTACACCATGGTTACACTGATTTCGTGTAGTCATCGTGTAGTCTACACGATGGTTACACTGATCTCGTAGTGTAGTTTACACGATGATTACACTGATCTCGTGTAGTCATCGTGTAGTCTACACGACGGTTACACGATTACTACACGTGGTCTGTGTAACTGATCATGTAGTTTATACGATGACTACACAGACCTCATGTAACCATCGTGTAATCTACATGATAACTACATGATGTCCATGTAACCCATCTGTAATCACCCTTTTTCTGTTTTGTCTTCTTAATCTTAATATTACATGTTTTTTTAGTCGACGTCTCCTCAGTAACCCTTTCCAGTTGAAGATGAGGCTAATAAAGAGTAGGAGGAGCCCATTGAAAAGGAAGAGGAGAAAAAGAAGAGGAAGAGGTCCTAGGAGGCCAATAAAGAAAGAGGAGAAGAAGGTTATGACCAAGAAGTTCAGTGGAAAAGAAAATTGGGTGAGGAAATGTCTGATTGGAATGAACCATATGTTATTCTTCTTCAATGGACAAGAAGATTCTGTCAATGCAATCAGACATTTCTTTTGCAATTTTACAAATCAAAATTTTGTTGAATCATCTGGTAACATCGAGGCCAGATGATTACTCACTTTGTCCTCGATCTGACGGGGAGGAGACGAAGATTGAGAAGGAAGAGAAAAAATGAAGAAGGAGAGACTGATGAAAAAGAAGAACATATGGTAGAGAAAGAAGAAGAATAGCAGATGGTGGGAGAGAATGAAAAAGAAGAAGAACATGAAGAAGAAAAAGATGAAGAGAAGGAAGAAGAAAAAGAAGAAGCGAAGGTCGAAGAAGAAGGAAGAGAAGAAGAATGAGAGAATGATGAAAAAGAATAACATATGGTAAAGAAAGAAGAAAAATAGGAGATGGTGGAAAAGAAGGAAAAAGAAGAAGAAAAAGATGAAGAGTAGGAAGAAGAAAAAGAAGAAGCGAAGGTCGAAGAAGAAGAGAATGGGGGTAATAAGGTGAAGGAAAGTGAAGGTGAAAAGAAGGAAGATAAAGAAAAAACAGATGGGAAAAAAGAAGAAGGAGAGAACAAAAAAAGAAGAAGAAAAAGAACAAAAAACAAAAAAAGGAAGAAGCAAAAGAAAAACAAATAGAAGAAGAAGCAAATGAAGAAGTAGAAAAAGAAAAGAACAAAGATAGATGAAGAAGAAAAACATAAGAAAAAGAAATACACAAAGAAGAAGAAGATGAAAATAAAGAAGGGAAGAATGTGAAGAAAATAAGAATTAGAAGGAGTGAAGAGGAGGAAGAAGAAGAAGAAGAAGAAGAAGAAGAAGAAGAAGAAGAAGAAGAAGAAGAAGAAGAAGAAGAGAAGGAAGAAGAAGAAGAAAATAAAGAAGAACAAAATATTACATCGATAATATCTGCATTGATGGATTCGGTTCGGTCAACGGAGCAATCCAACAATGGTGAAAAAGAGCTCGTCTACCGCGGGAAACTTAATAAGAGGAAGATAAAAATATCTTGCATACTAGAGTCACCTAATTTAGAAACTGAAAATGTTGAAAAGAAGAAGCAGTGAAGGGAAAAAGTTGATGATAATATCGTTGCAAAAACGGACATCAAACCTTTTCTATCATATGGTGATGTATCTTCAAAGGATGAATCCTGTTTTAAAGTAAGTTCTGTAACTTTTTTTGTACACTTCTTCTTCTCGCGATGGCTGAAGTGACCTCGTGTAGCCATCGTGTAGTATACATGATGGTTACACTGACAATGCGTAGTCTACACGATGACTACATGTACCTCATGTAGTCATCATATAAACTAAATGATGGTTACACGAGATCAGTATAACCATTGTGTAGGCTACACGATGACTACACGAGGTCCGTGTAACCATCATATAGTAAACCAATCGTGTACCTAACTTTGATGTATACTTACGTTATACAGGAACGAGAAATTAGACGTTGAATTTTGCATCGTTGACCATACCTAGTTCAAAAAACTAATCTCTTCACCTTATCAATGACTTATGTAAGATGTAAGAAGTTATTTATAATTTTTTAATGTGGTATTTAAAATAATTATAAATATCTTAACTAAACGTTTTTTACATTGCAATATATTGATGCATACCTTGAGCTCATAAGGAGGGATTTGCAAGAATACAACCCTCATATCAGAATCAGTGTTGGTATATGATTTTGCAAGTAAGTAAGATTTGTTTTTTAACTTAAAGAAGTGCACACCATAGTCTACATGAGGCCTTCACGTGCGTCGTGTAGACTTCATGTAGACTACACGCGCCCTTCACAGGCCTCATGTAGAATTCGTGTAGACTTTGTGTAGTCATCATGAGCATTTTTTATTGACATTGAGGATTTAAATTTTTTCCGTGACATTACAGGAGAACCTGTTTGGCTGAATGGCAGAGTTTGAGTAAGATCCCGCCGTCTGGGATATTGACGTTGATGATCAGCTTTGGTACCTGGTCCTCAGCTTGTAGACAAATTTTGGAAGGAGCTTGGAACAGTCGAATAATGTTATCTTTTCAATGGTGTGATCCACAGTCATTGGATTACGGTTGAGCTTGATTTGATTGGTTAGTGTATTCGTATTTATAACTCCATGAACACGCCATATCAACGCTCATTGTACAATGAAATAATGAAACTGTTCATGAAGATTGTCACTCGACTTATTCAAATGATGAACATATATGAGAGAAGATAGGAGGTTAATTTAAAAAATGAGTGAAAATATGAGATCATAAAGCGTCCACAACAAAAGAAAGGGTAAGTGAAATATACATTTTTTTAAAGTCCACTTAAAACTTCATACATATTATTTAATTGTGTTTTGTAGTTTCGATTGTTGTGTATTCACCCTTATGTTTATTGAAGCTCTCGCATATGGGAAGAACCTCCAAGAAATAACTCAACAACAAATGCAAGAACATCGAAGACGAATTACAATTGAGTTATTTGCACATGGCAATGTTAAACCGGAATAATTTTGATATATTTTATGGATTTTTATTTTAGTTTTAATAATTTTGATATATTTTATACCCTCAATTTGTGAATTATTTACTATATGTTTAGTGCAGGCTTCATGTAGCCTATACGATGACTTCGCGGGCATCGTGTAGACTACAAAATGACTTCACGGGTATCGTGTAGACTACAAAATGATTTCACGGGCATCGTGTAGTGTACACGAGGGCTTTATGTAGCTTATACAATGACTTCACGAGTATCGTGTAGGCTTAGTGTACACTATACGATGACTTCACATGCATTGTTTTGTCATCATGTAGACTACATAATGATTTTACGGGCATCGTGTAGTGTACACGAGGGATTTATGTAGCCTACACGAGGGCTTTATGTAGCCTACACGATGACTTTTCGAGCATCGTGTAGGCTGCAAAATGATTTCACGGACATCATGTAGTGTACACAAGGGCTTTATATAGCCTACACGATGACTTCCCGGGCATCGTGTACTCATCATGTAGACTACAAAATGGTTTCACAGGCATCGTGTGGTGTACACGAGGGCTTTATGTAGCCTACACGATAACTTCCCGGGCATCGTGTAGTCATTATGTGGACTACAAAATGATTTCACGGGCATCGTGTAGTGTACACGATGGCTTTATGTAGCCTACACGATGACTTCACGGGCATCGTGTAGGCTTAGTGTGTAGACTACACGATGACTTCATGGGTATTATTAAACTTTATGACATTATTAAATAACAAAAACGAGTATATTTCTATATTAATATTTAATTTAAGTTTACAAGGTAATTATTTATATTTAAATGGCTTGCTCATCCCGTTGAGATAGAGGAATTGGATTTCTGCACGTTTGTCGGTTGTGGCCAATTTGCCCACAACATTTACACTTCCTTCTTACTACTTCCTCACCCCTACATGAAATTCTCTATGTTCTAGGTCTGCCACTTTTCCGCCACGTTATAGGTGGCAATACCACATTTTCCTGAAACTCTTGGCTGATGACCCAATCTGCTTGATCCCCGAGATGATGTATTGTTTCCGCATACGCATCAATTAGAGCCTCATTTTTATAGAACCTCGAACACATATTGTATATGAAAACATTACGCTGCCGACATGCAGCTAACACATGCATGCATGGAATTTGATCAAGATCAAATTCTTTGCACGTACAACTCTTAAAATGCAAGTTTACCACTGTTTTCCTACCCCCACCCGCAACATGAAACTCGTGGATGTCGGAAGGAAACAATGATAGTGTACGTGATGCAAGATTCTTCTTATTAAGCTCAGTCTCAACCCAATCTATCACCTGCGAGTAGATTTGACAGGCAAGCGTCCGTCGTTCATAGAACCACTGTTGTAACATGTCATGGATAAGTTCTATAAGGCATATAATGGGAAGCTTTCTAGCATCCTTCAAAACCCCATTCAAACATTCCGCAATGTTTGTAATCATTAAAATGATAATTTTACATTCTGCTCTTGTTACTGATATTCACAATGAGTATTATGTTAAAATATTCTGTGGACCATGAAAATAAATAGAGTTTATTTACACTAACAAAAAAATAGCGTGCTTGAATCGAGAGTTGATTCGACATTGAACCTATAGTGGAGTTGTACAATGTCAAGATTAAATAGGTTAGGAATTTATGGAGTTAAATTCGCCGGGCATTTGAATTTTAAGCTTTATTCATGTGAGTCCATTTAGTCTCAGAAACAACTCAGAGAACATAAATAAAAAAATGAACTAAGTTGGACAAAAATGTGTTTTGGTGTCAAGACATATTTCCTACACCTATATGTGATAGGTGATGTGACATAAGTTAGTTAAGTGTAATTGTAGTATTGAATTATTATTAGATAATTAGTTAAATAAAATTAATTAATTAAGTAATTGATAGTGATAAATTATATTTATCAATTCGATTGGTGAATTTCGATACAACTAAAACTCTAGGACATCATGTAATTTTCAGCAATAATAGATAATTAGAGAATTTTTGAAAATTTTATAATATATGAGTATATTTATAAATACAAAAAATTATCCTTTGATAAATATCTAATAGCTATCTGATTGCAAATAGATATTGAGGATAAGATACAGTTGTTATCAACACACAAAAAGAAGAGAAAAAAGTTTTCTCCTCTTACTATTGTTGCCGCCGAAATTAATCTGAAGAAGGAAGATTTGATTTTTCTTCTTCAATCGTTTTGAGAGCTCACACTCGAATTTCTACTTAAAATTCTTCTGAGATATATTTCTGAAATTAACAGGTGGTTGTTGGTGAACTAATTCAGAAATCGTTCGTGGAAGATCAAGTTTGTGATTTTGATCTTAAAGCTTGAAGAACACGAAGAACGCTCGAGAGAGTTCCACCAGTTCAGAAATTCTACGATACAGAGTAAATGTGAAAAATTATTTTCCCTTAATCTATTCATTTTAATATTTTCTATGCAAGATCAAACTAAAATTGGTTTTAAATTATTTAATATGATTAAATAAGTTAAATCAATTTTTTTATATTTCACCCACGAACCGTTCGTGGTTCAAATCTAATTTTCTTTAGTTTTATAACCGATCGATCCTAGCACTCGCCTCCCCCTAAATTGCAATTAATGACATACTTAGAACATAAAAAATCTATAATTAATTAAAACTAAATATCAATCAAACTTTCTAAAAAACTTCAATTTTTTAAAATTGAAAAATCCCGTCTCTCCCTGAACCATTAGGTAAACCAATTTCAACCTCCTATATTAAATAAAAACTATCAAATTTTGAATACACATGATATTTCATAAAAAAATTAAAAAGGTTAAAACTTAAACTAAGGTTAATGAAACTACCCTAACTAGAGTAAAAATTTTGTCAAACAAATATAATCAAAATTAAAGAATTAAAAAAATCACCGAAAACTCTCCATCTTCCTGAGACTTCCATTGACGTCGGTAAACCCCTATTGACTCTCACCTGAACAGAACCATTGTCGTCAAATAGGTAAAACATAGTAAACCAGTAGTTAATCCATAGAGAAAATATGATTTAACTTTGCCGTCAATGAAATTTCTCTCGTCAATGGAGTTATCCCTCGTTGATAGAGTTATTCCTCATCAATGAAGTTACCTTTTGTCGTTAATGATTTTGTTTCAGGTGGACATCAATGGAGGTTTGTTGATGTCAATGGTGGTCAATCGGGGATGAAATCTACCATAGTTGTAGTTTAGGCAATAACATTCAATTGGTGAAATATTTTGGTTTTTTTTCCTTCAAACTACTTTGATAGTTGATGAGTGATTTTTTGGTTCAAAATACAGATGAATGCTGAAAAATAGGTTGCTTGCCAATAGATTGTTGAAAATAGCTAAAAATCCAGAAATAACAAAGCAATACAATGATTATCAATCGGTTATAGAAAAAAGATTTTTTTCCATAACCGACAATCCACATATGTAGGGTATTAGTGATAATATAAAGATAAATATATAATATCGAATTAAAAAAATAGAGTTAATACTAAATCCAGTAAAATCTCTTAATTAATTACAATGGTCTCACACAATCAATAACATAAAATCGTTTACAGAGGACAAATCTGTTCACACAAAAAATGGAGAAAAAACCCAGTGATATGGCACCACCATGTCTGCTATTTACCTAAGAAAAAAATCGAGCTATTACATAAATCAATATTCTAAACTTAACTATTTGAGCAAGTTTTTTAAAACTTTGATGCCAATTTTCAATTCTCAGGTGCTAGTTATTTATTAATTTTTTCTCTAAAAAATCATGCAATGGCCGTCCTCGGCTAATATGTGGCTCCGCCACGATTTCATAGTGAACATATTAAAATAATTATTGTTTTATTTGAGTTCCTTACAAAAAGTAATATAATAATCAATTTATTACATTTATTAACCAATTTTTTTGGTCCGAAATTATTTAAAATTTGAGATCGATTATAATGCTCAAAGGTTCCGTAATTGTACTGAGATTTAAATTAAACTTGTTCAATATATATTTCTTATTATTTAAACTCTTCTCTTTGATTTATAAATTAAATAGGTTCGGTAACAAATGAGGAGCTTTAGCTAATGAGACGGAATTTTTTTGTCAAAGGAATAATTCTCATTTAAAAATATTCGCATTACCATCCATAAAATTAAAGACCGAATGAAACCTAGATTCCTTAAAAAATAAAATAATATCACTCGAAGACTTGCTACCCATCCAAGCACATTCATGAGCTGATAGATTTTTTGTCCTCAAACAAGGGAAGAAATCAACCATACCAAACCCACGCGTGAAGTGAACAATATCAGTCACTACAAAAGCTATATCTCTAGCTGTGTGATTGCTGCTATTGATTTCATTGATCAAAAAATTCTGATCTTCTCCTTACAAAGCTTCAACGTGCATTCAATAGCCCATAAGAGAGCACAAGAAACATCATCCTTCTTTCCCATGCCAGTAGCAAAAATCTTTCAGCCCAGGTTACATCATCCTTCTTTCCCATCCTTCTTTCTCATGCAACATCTACGTGTAAACACCATCTTTCCTCAATCCTCAATGAAGAAGCTCGGGTTACTGAACAAGAAGGAACAGATTCACCCCTCTTCAAAGGCAACCGGTATTTATCCTAGTGAATGAAGGTGAGATTCACGATATCAATCGGGTTGCTTTCTACTCCTTCAAAACAGGTTTTGTTCCTGCATTTCCATAATATCCAAATACCGAACACAAACCATTCCGGCAATCCCTCATGATCTTGTAAGTCCTTGATCTTTCTTGTGATGAACTTCCATATTCCCGTGACACTCAAACCTGTAATCTTGGATACATCCATGTTAAGACGGCTAATAAACCAAAACCGAGCAACAAATTGACAATAAAAAAGCATTTGAACTAATGATTCTTCATCAACCCCACAAATACTTCAACAACTATCAATGTTCATATATCTTTTTACTAGATTCAATTTGCAGGCTAAGAAGTTTTTCATAGACCTCCAGGTAAAGTCTTTAAGCCTTGGAGGCACTTTTAGTCTCCAAATGGTCTTCCAAAGCTCATTATCCACGATGCAGGAGCTAGCTTCGCCCTTCCCTTTTTTTCGCATAAAAACTATTTTTTTTCATGTAGCAAGCTACCGCATATCCGGATTTAACCAAGTAAATACCTGACGAATAGTAATGCCAAACCCTAACATCTTCACCACCATATTTACTCATCAAGATCTTTACAATAGCTGCAATATCCTCGTGCCAAAACACACTTTCCAGCAATTGAATATTCCAACCCGACCCGTCTCGCTTAATGAGCTCTTTTACTTTAGTAACATCATAGTTTTTTGGTGTAATTACAGTAAAAGTATAGGGTCTCGAGATCCAACCATCATTCCACACGTTAATTTCACTACCGTCTCCAACACTCAATCTCATCCCATGAAGTAAAATACCCCTTCCCTCACATAAGCTTCTCCAACCCCAAGATGGTCGTCTACCGATCGAAGCATTCATAAAATACGAATCTCGGACATACTTACTTTTCAGAAAAGAAGAAACTAAAGAGTTAGAGTTGTAAATAATTCTCGATCTGTGTTTTAGCGAGCGGGGCAAGGTTAAAAGCTAATAAATCACAGAACCCCAAGTCACCTTCCTTTTTACTTTGAGAGATTCTATCCCATGATCCCCAATGAATATCGGCCTTGCACGGAGAGGAACTCCACCAATAATTTGCTAAATAACTACAAATCTTCTTACACATGGTAACTGGTAACTTGAAGCATGACATAGTATAATTTGGAATAGCTAATGCAACTGACATAATTAAAATCTCAAGTGATGTAGCTCTGCGCATACCTGCAATATTAGATAACGCATTATACCTGTGTAATGGAACATTATCACCGAACACGATTAAGCTCTTCTGTAAATCGATAACTTGACCAGAAGCGGCACCATATTTATTTAAAATATCTAACATAGTCACGATCTTAGCATTTGAAGCTTTGTAGAACAAAAGCGAGTCATCTACAAAAAGGAGGCGAGTGATAGGTGGGCCTCCAAGTGAGGCACAGTAGCTCAATATCAGCTGATCCTTGTTTGCATGCTTGGTCATTCTAGAGAGCACTTCCACACATATGATGAAAAGAAAAGAAGATAAGGGGTCCCCCTGTCTCAGACCACGTCTCGGTGTAAAGGCTTTGCTCAGCTCGTCATTCAATGAAATTTGTAATTTAGAAATAATTTTGTAAGCAACATTAAACAAACTTATAGGACGTAACTGAGTCATATTCCTAGGGGAGTTATGTTAGAATTATGTACATAAAGTATGGTGTAATAATTTTTATGAGTAAACAGTTATTTATTGACATTTATTAATTATTGAATTTTATGAATAAATGAAAATTTTATTTAATTAAAGTGTGTTTATAAGTTACTTAAGTCCTGAAACTATTATCAACGTAAAAAGAGTAAAGACTAAACGGTCTTCCAAACAAACTCTTCTAAGATAGTTCAAAATGTTATTCACAGTCTTCGGCTCGAATGGACAATCAAATCAAATTATGACTGTTAGGTTGAACCAAATGATGTCAGTCTCGGGGAATGAGAGCGGAGGCTCTAACAGTTGACCTAGACATGTTATTGAACATGTTGAATAGGCCAGTAACTAATTAGTTTAGAACAAAACCGTTTATCTAGCTCTAAATCTAATTGTTACACCTTAAAAGTTTTTTCATATTTACTTTAATCTTGAGGTGAATAAAAAACTTGACATGGTTACTTGCCATATTTAATATGTCAAAAGAGTGAGTTCGAATTGTCAGATAATACCTCACTTGTTGGAACCATAATTAAATTATGTTGGAATTACGTGATTCACAGTTATGGAATTCGTGGTTAGATTACAAAAGCAATAATATCACTTTATGCTTTATTGATGAGTGTGAATAAATAAACCGGGCCTGGTACTCTATAGCATGAGTCCTTGAATAAGATATGGCGATCTGTATGAGACACTTCACTGATATGTCGTTCTTATTCACAGTCTATAAAAAAGTTAAAAAATAATAACTAGAGGGATAAAATGGTAATGTTATATCTCATTCTTGTTAGTGATATTCACGAAGAGTAATATCGTTAAAAAATTCTATGGACCATGCAATACAAATATTTTTTTTGCACCAATAGAAAATGTAGCGCATGAATCGAGAGTTTATTCGACATTGCACTTATAGTGGAGTCGTATAATGTCGGGATTAAATGGGTCGAAAATTTATGGAGATAAATTAGTCGGGTATTTGAACCTCATAACTTTGTTCATGTGAATCCATTCAGTCTCAAGAGTAGCTCATAAGGAGAGGAATGAGAAACAATGACAGTTGGACCAAAAACGTGTTATAGACCAATGTACACTTCCCGAGCCCCATATGAGATGAGTGTCAGCACTAAATTAGTAAGAGCAAAATTAATTTTCAAATGAATTGTTTTGTTATTTTCTAATTATTGAGTAATTAGTAAATAAAATTAATTAATTAACTAAATGATAGAGATCAATTTAATGCATCAATTTAGACTGATGAAACTGGATATAATTTTGGCTATATGGGAGATGTAAAAATCGCATATCGCAGTGCGGAGAGGGAAAATTTCAGTTTTATCGTATAAGGGATATCATCCTTATCCAATTCCCCGACCCTATCCCTAAAGGGCCATTTAATGTGGGTTAAATAAGAATGCTGAAAAAGTTAAGTTGAAGTTTAATGGTAAGTTAGATGAAATTTTTTTGAGATAATCATGTTTGGTAACACATGATTAATTTAAAAGTTACTGGGAAAGTAAGATTACCTTGTTTGGTATAGTATGAGACTTGAAAAATTTGTTGAGAAATGTAAATGAAGTTGTTTGAAAAGTTATATGAAATATTGAAAGTAAATGTTTATTATTTTTTAGCAAGTATTATTTATATATTCTAATACAACACGATATCATAAATTAACTATTTACTACTGTCACCAATAAAATTAAATCTACTATTTTTCTTTTACCACAACAAAAATAAAAATAATTTTTTTGCTTTAATTGTACAAATCAATTTAACATAGTTAAATAAAAAATAAAAAATACACACACCTCTAATATATCTCCCTCACTTTCCGAAAAAAAAGTATGTATCTCCATCTCTCTCTCTATGCTTTTTTGTATATCATATTCACTCATCACTTTATCAAACTGAAGCCTCTGTCTCCTTAAAATAGAAGACAAATTTGGGTTTCCTTACAGCTCGTCTGAGCTCGTCCGGTCGGTACATTTACACTTCTTCAACTCCAGGAAGGTTCGTCTTCTCTCTCTCTCTCCCCCTCTCTCTATTTTTCAGAAGCAATCAATATTATCTCTCTCTCTCATGCTTCTCTCTCTCTGGGGCTTCTTCTCAAAATACACCCATTTAAAACAGAGTTGCAGAGAAGAATCGTTTGAAATTGTGAATCAAAGTTGCAGATTATATCTCTCTCATCCAACCATCTCCGCATCGACTGTGACTTTGCTGGCGTCTAGATCTCGTTCAATTAAATCAACTATTTTTCTATTTACTACGCCAAAAACTAAATAATTTTTTTCTCATCTTACAAAAATTCAATGAGAGATTGTTCAAAATCACATAGAAAAATTGTATAGATATTCTCTACTGACGAATGCTAAAAAGTCTTAATAAACCATGTCATGTTTCATTAAAATTTCTCAGATATTATAAATTAATTATTACATATAATTTTTCTCTTTTTTATATAATAAATAAATCTGATATAAATAACCGTCATTCATATTAACAGATTAATATATTTTATATTACATAACAAATTTTCCGTTACATATATTTTTAGTAGATATATATACTATGGTTATCAATTCATTTTCGCTCCGACTAGAGCAGATAAAATATTTTGGTTCTAGCATAGGAACAAACATAATAGAGATGCAAATTTTTGTTATATTTCGATTAAATACAATCTAAACCTGATAATAAATGATTGAGAGAAATTCATCATCCCCTTTGAGGTTCCATCCCACGGGTCTGATCATTCGTACAAAAAATAAGACGTGATAAATAATCTAGTTATAGTCTCCTTTTTATAATTTAGTATTTTTTAAACATTAATAGTTTATGAATATATTTATTTTAGGGAAGAAAATAATTTTTAATTTTGAAAAATATATGATATTATTAACATTTATTCTAATAATTTAAATTATATATTATACATAAATGAATAGTTTATCTATCATTAATTTAAACATAATATTTAATTTCATTCATTCTAATTAACGTACATATCTTAATCTCGTGGGACGATTCCGAGACGAATTTGCGGACAGGCCTTTCGGGACAAATGAAGAAAGAGATGAAAAAAAATCTCAAAACTCGGTATCGGGGCCGGTTTGGTTCCACCAGGACTAGAAGATGATATGAGGGGATTCCAAGATCGAGATATTTTACGACACTTTTGTGAGACTTTGATCTTGAAAAAAATAAAATATCAAAATTAAGTAGAAATAATTGAAATAAATAATGTTATTTTTATGAGAATTTGAGAAACTAAAAGTTATTTTGAAAATTGTGTAAGATGTGCAAGTGAGTTGGGAAAGTTATTTGGTAAAGTAGATTTTTGTGGGAAAGTGATGGGGAAAGTAATGTAAGATTGTTATTTAACCAGGCTAAATAACTTTACCATGATAAATTATAATACTTATAACAAATATAGGAAAGTGCTGGAAAATAAGTTTATCACGAACTTTACCAAAGAGAAAGCTCGTACCAAACAGCCCCTAAGTGTGTTAATCAGAGCAGAAAATAGTTTTCTCTCTCCTTCCTACTCAGTTGCCACCGATTCTCACAGTAGGGAAGAGGAAAATTTTGATTTTTCTCTTTTAATCGTTGTTTTGAGAGCCTACATTCAATTCCTACGAAAAACCTTAAGAGATGTACTTTTAATTCTAATGAGTGGTTGTCGGTGTAAGGATCAATTGATAGCTCTGCAGATCTCAAGAACAAAGAGCGCGAGAAAGAGAATTGAATTCGGCCAAATAAAAATTCCTCCATTAATTGAAAATGTATAAATTGTTTCAATCTTTTCTCGATACGTTTATATGATTATGCATGTTCGTTGATTGACTTTGTGTTTAATTGGATTACACGTTTGTTTGAACTTTTTGAACTTGTCATAGTTCATTAATTTTTTTTCAAAATCTAAAACTAGATCCATCAATTGGTATTAGAGCCGATGGTTTTTAGAATATTCATATTCTGAATCTAAACATATGTATGGATGAATAAGATGGTATTGGCATATAATTTTTGTATGGTAGATTCAAAGCATGTTTGAATGTGTTTTATGGATGTATCCCGATCGATTAGCTCTAGGTGTTAATTTTTAAATTTAGAATTAATGTACGCCGAAATTGTGGCATATGATTTTATGTAATTTAATTTTGCAATAGTTGTATCATTACATTTCATGTATATCCGTTGTGAACGCGTTCCCATCAGTTAGTTAACAATTTTAATTTATTTTAAAAATTAAAATTTAATTAATTGATTGGTTTGACCCAAGTTTAATAAGTCATTAAATTTTTTTAACTAATCAAATTCAATTAATTTAAAAAGAATATTTCATGAGATTATTTAATTAGAAAAATATTTTTCCTTAATTCAAAGGGTATTGATCAAAGCTTGAAATTTGAAATTTGAAAATGAGACTGGACCTTGGTGAAGAGTTACAATGAGTCAGGACTTCCATGAAAAATATTTTTTTAAATTATTATAATTTATTATTCATTGTATGGGTGGCAATTAGAAATGAGCCATAGAGATGTTAATTTTGAATATATGATTAATTAATCTCACATTTTCATATAAAATGCCATATAAAAATAAAGATATGTTAATATCAAATTGCCATGTAGCATGTACATGCATAATTGTAATTTAAATTTATAATAGGTTATAATTTTAAATACAATGAGAATTTTATAAAGTTATAAATTTTAAATTATGATTTAAAATTGATAAAAGTTTATAATTTTTAAAACTTGCTTTTCAAATTTATAATGAATTATGTTTTTTGAAAAAGCAAAGAAAAATCTATTTTTCAAAAACCAAGTGGGAGGGTCATTTACGTTGAAACGTTCCACAGGTCCCCAACGCAAACTCGATCGTGGCATGAATAATGGTTTAGAGCCACTCTAGCGGTCCTCTCTTCAGCGGGAGAAACCTAGGAATCGTGTTGGTTTAATTTATAGAGTTGCTTGAGAACCTAAAGCTTGTAAAGAAAGTGGTAAGGCGGGACTGTCCTAGACGGACTGTTAGTTCACGATAACCTTTAAAGTCCATGCGTTGGTTAAACATTTAGACTGCAGTACATTGAAATATCTCATTGGAGCTAGTCAATAGGGTTAAGGTGACCAAAACCATTTGTAATTGGTTGAGATATATGTAGTGACATCTTGAGAAACGTTAACGAAACGGCAAGAGTCTTGATGCGGTAGGAGGTAGCTCGGGCATTGTCCTTAGATGAGACGAGCTATCGTTGTTGATCGTAATATCATGAAAAAAATGTGTTTTATCAGATTTTTAAATAAAAATATTTAAGTATTTACATCATGCATCATACTTTCCTAAATGATTAGGTATTTATTTACACTGTTTTATTTATCATTTTTAGTAATCATGTCATTATCCACACTCTTAACAATCTTGAATGCAGACAAACTCACTGGTGAAAATTACGTCGATTGGAAATGTAAACTTGATATCATGCTGATGGTAGAGAAACACAAGTTCGTGCTCACCACCCCTTATCCCCTTCATCCTATTGCTGAATCGACTCAAGAGGAAAATGATGTCTATGCTTCTTGGCTGCATTCTGATGAGATCGCCAGATGTTACATCTTAGCATCTGTTAGCAATATGTTGCAACAACAACATCAGAACATGAGATCGACGCTGATATGGTGTTGAACATCATCGAAATGTTCGAGGATCAAGGTCGTCAAGCCAAAGAGGCTGTTGTGCAAAACTTCATGAACTGCCGTATGAAACCCGAAACTGCTGTAAGCCATATGATGCTGTCAGCCATATGGTCGTCAGCCATATGGTCGTCAGCCATATGATGCTGATCATTAGTTATTTGAATGAGATGGAGATCATGGGAACTGAGGTAGATGATGAGACCCAAGTTGATATGATCCTTGAAACATTACTAGATACTTTTGAGAACTTCAAACTAAATTATCGATGAATAAGTTGAGGTACTCTTTTCTTGAACTCATTAGGAGTTGCAACCAGCTGAAACCCTGTTTCTGAAGGGCAAGAGGAAGAATGGAGAGGCAAACTTTACTAAAAGTAAACCTTCCACCTCTAGCGCAAAAAAGAAACACAAGAGAGCCCCAAAGAAAGCTAAGAAGATGAACTCGAAAGTTGTGAAAGGCAAGGGCCCTGCGAAAGTAGACAAGTCGAAAGACAAGTGTCATCATTGTGGAGTCGCTGGTCATTGAAAATGCAATTGTCCCGGTTATCTGAAAGAGTTGAAATCTAAAGGTACATTACTTGTTATTGAAGCCTATTATGTGGATGACTCTACGTTTTTGTAGATTATAGACTCTGCAGCCACTAACCATATTTGTTATTTCCTGCAGGGGTTCAAGGAAAACAAAAGGCTTAATGAGGGCGAGTTCAACTTCCGTTTGGCAACTGAAGCACTAGTATCAGTAGTACCAGTTGGAACTATTAAATTATTATTTGAGAACATTTATTTGGTTTTTCGTGGTGTTTATTATATCCCAAATTTTGGGAAAGATCTCATTTTAGCAGCTAGTTTAATTTAGAAAGGATTTTCTTTGGATTTTATTGATAATGGTATAGCTATTTTTAGAAATAAATGCTTAATTACTATTGAACGTATGATAAACAACTTATTCTATGTAAAACCAAAAGTTTCAATGATATGTAACACTAAAGTAAATACTGATTAACAAAGGGATAGTAAAATATTGAAGTACGACTAAATAGATGTAACCTACTTGTGGAACTTGCGTCTCGGTCACATTAGCCTAGACAAGATTAAAAGACTCGCAAATGATGGTCCACTGCAAACTTTAATTGTGGGATCACTACCCATATGTGAATCTTGTATAGAAGGTAAAATGACAAGAGATCATTTTCAGCGAAGGGTGAAAGAGCCATTCAATGCCTCGAACTCGTACATAGTAATGTATGTGGGCCATTGAATATCCAAGCAAGCGGAGGTCATGTCCATTACTTCTATCCTCGACTATAAAATCTAGCAGATGGATATCAAGACTGCTTTTCTGAATAGCAATATAAAATAACGCATTTATATACAACCAAACAGGTTCATGAAGAAAAGACAAGAGGGTAGGGGTTGCGAACTGCTGAAGTCTATTTATGGACTTAAGCAAGCGACCCATTTGTGGACTATCATATTCAATGAATCTTCTAAGAACTTTTGTTTTGGGCAGTTAGTGGACAAGTCATGTGTGTATAAGCTGATACACAAAGGGAATGTGATTTTTCTGATTTTGTACGTGGATAATATTCTACTCATTGGAAATGATATAAGAAAGTTGTCTAATGTCAATATTTGGCTTGCAAAGCAATTTTATATGAAAGATCTTGGAGACCCACCTTTCTCCTAAGTATTCAAATATTTTAGGATCAGAAGAACATACAATTGACAGTGTCTCATATTATATTGATAAAGTGATGACTCTATTAAGCATGCAAGACTCTAAGAAGTGATATCTTCCCTTAGGCATGGAGTCACCCACTAAGGAGCAGTCTCCCAAAATTTGTCAAGAAGAGGAAGGACATGAGAAAGATTCCTTATGCCTCAGCTGTAAGAAGTCTCGTGTATGAAATGTTCTATACTAGGTCAGATATTTGCTATGTCGTAGGTGTGGTGATTCGTCTCCAATCTAATTCTAGACTCGAGCATTGAAGTGTTGTCAAGTTTATTTTCAAGTATCTTAAAAGAACGAGGAACTACATGCTTGTGTGTTCAGGTATTGATCTGAATATGACGGGTTATATTGACTACAATTTCCAAGCGGACAAAGATTCCAGGAGGTCCACTTTAATATTGGTATTCATCATAATGGTGTAGCAATGCATTGCTGATTCTACCATGGAAGCTGAGTATATGACGGCTTGTGAAGCTACAAAGGAGGTTGTCTGGCTTAGAAAGTTCCTAAAAACTCTTGAAGTCGTTCCAGATGCTGACAAACTCATGACATTTGACTATGACAACAATGGGGCTGTAGCAAACTCGAAGGAACCTAGTAGCCACAAAAAATCCAAACACAGAACGGAAGTACCACCTCATAAGAGAGATAGTTCAGCAAGGAGATGTTCAAGTAACACACATATCAATGGCCAACAACCTGGCAGATCCATTCACGAAGATTTTAAACATTAAAGTCTTTTATGATCATCTGGAGGGCATGGGGATACACACGCCTACTTTAGTCCAAGTGAGAGATTGTTTGAATTATGTCCATAAAGTAGGGTGTAATAAGTTTTTATGAGTAAACAATTATTTATTGACATTTATGTATTTATAAATTTTATGAACAAATGAAATTTTTATTTAATTAAAGTATGTTTATAACTTACTTAAGTTCTGAAACTATTAACAACGTAAGAAGAGTAAAGACGAAGCGATCTTCCAAACAAACTCTTCTGAGACAGTTCAGAATGTTATTCGCAGTCTTAGGATCGACTGGGCAATCGAATCCAATAATGACTGTTAGGTTGAACCAAAGGATATCGGCCTAGGGGCATAGGAGTGGAGACTTTAACGGTTGACCTAGACATGTTATGAAACATGTTGAATAGACTAGTAACTAATTAATTTAGAGTAAAGCTTTTTATCTAACTCTAAATCTAATTGTTAGACATTAAGAATATTTTCATAATTACTTTAATCTTGAGCTGAATACGAAACTTGACTTGGATACTTGCGATCTTTGATATGCCAAAAGAGTGAGTTCGAATTATCGGACAATACCTTGGTTGTTGAGACCCTGATTTAACTATATTGGAGTTGTGTGATTCACAAATATGTGATTCATGGTTAGATTGCAAAAGAAATAATACCACCTTATGCTTTATTGATGAGTGTGTGAATAAATAAACCGGGTCTGGTACTCGATGACATGAGTTATTGAATAAGACATGGTGATCTGTATAAGACACTTCACTGATATATCTTTCATATTCACAGTCAACAAAGGAGTTAAGAAAATAATAACTAAATCGATAAAACGGTAATTTATATCCCACTCTTGTTACTGATATTCAGGAAGGGTAATATCGTTAAAATTTTTTGTGGACCATGAAATATAAATGTTTATTTGCACCAACAGAAAATGTAGCACACATGAATCGAAAGTTTATTCGACGTCAGACCTATAATAGAGTCGTACGATGTCAGGATTAAATAGATTGAGAATTTATAGGGATAAATTAGCTGAGTATTTAAATCCTATAACTTATTTTATGTGGATCCATTTGATTTCAGGAGTAGCTCATACAAACATGAATGAGAAACAACGACAGTTAGACTAAAAACGTGTTTTGGACCATGGTATACATCTCGAACCCCATATGAGATGGGTGTCATCACTAAATTAGTGAAAAGTAAAATTAATGTTCAAATTAATTATTTTATTATTTTTTAATTATTGAATAAAAGAAATTAATTAATTAATTAATATATATATCAATTTAATTCATCAATTTAGACTGATGAATCTGAACACAATTTTAGCTCTAGGGAAGATGTAAAAATCGCACATAGCATTGCATGGAGAGGGAAAATTTTGGTTTTATCATATAAAGGGATTACATCACTATCCCTATCCCCAATCCTACCCCTAAGTGTTAATCAAAATAGAAAAATATTTTCTCTCTCCCCCCACTCAGTTGCTGTCGATTCTCACAATAGGGAAGAGAAAAAATTTGATTTTTCTCTTCCAATCGTTGTCGAGAGCTCACACTCAATTCCTATGAAAATCCTTAAGAGATTTATTTTTTACTCTAACGAGTAGTTGTCAGTATAAGAATCAATTGATAGTTTTGCGGATCTCAAGAACGAAGAACGCGAGATAAATAATTGGAGCCCGATATGTTTATATGATTATGATTTATATGATTATGATGTTCATTGATTTTGTGTTTAATTGGATTAAACATTTGTATGATTTTTTTTTAAAATTTCGACCGTGAATTTGTCACGGTTCATTAATTTTTCTTCAAAAATAAAATTTAGAGATATTCACTAACTCTCGTATTGTAGAAACCGTCAGGGGTTCCCTACACCCTGACAATTTCCCCTAAGATTTTTATTATTATCTTGGGATCAGTTGCAGACAACCTCCACCCTTTCAACGATGAGATTCGTATTTCCTTATTCTTCTTTCTGCCTTTTAGCTTGGCCACCATTTAATTGCCCCACACTGCTACAGTGCTACCGCCATCATCCCCCACAATTTTACGTTTATTTCCTTGCATGGGATTCTGGGCGGCAAGCACTTCATGCAACGAGGATGGCCTGCTTCCTTTCTTTTGGATCCCTTTTTTTACTAGAATTGTTGCTGGCCTGATTAATTGGTCTTGGTTTTCTGGTCCATTTATTCTGGACTCTATCAATAGCAGGGGATAAATTAAATGGGTCAGCCTGGAGCTCTGATGATGCCATACCCGAATGCACATTACCCGTTGACTTCGCCACACCACCTACCTCCACGTTCACCAAATTCCGAATATTATCTTCCATAATAACCGACCTTATCCCCTCCATACACGCCATTTTAGAGCTCCCAGCCTGTAAAAATCAGATTCTCCTAAATCCACTCCCTCCATACGGCCGTTACCCCCATCATCGTCCATCACTTTCCTATTATCCTGAGAGATCTCCATGGCATGGTAAGCACCAGTTGATCATCGAAAAGCTAAGGTCCGTTTTCGAGCACAGACATCATATTGGGTTCCTCTTGAAAGATTATCTGGAGCATATTATTTTCGATTTTTAAAAAACACACTCCTTCCTCTAAGTTCCAAGCTTTCAGAAGGGCATCTCTAAACCCCAATCTGTTAATTTTCCTTGTAGTAAGAACCTTCGCCCAAACGCTTAACCAACATACTTCAATTTCTCTGAAATTAGTATCCTCCGTAATCTCAATTTCCTCTTCCTCAACTTTAGTGAGAGCTAACTTCTATGTCATCTCCTCCACCGCCTCCTCAACGTCCGAACCACCATTCTCACCCTTTCCCATACTGGCGTAAACGAGCAGGAAGATAATCCCCACGATACAGAAATACTCAGAATAGAAACGACTGTGAAAGCTAAAGACGACTCTCAAAGAGATATACAAACTCAATGGGAGAAAACGGCGCTGCACGAGAGGAAAATCTTTTAATTGTAATTAAAATAAATAAATATTTAAGTTTTATTTTTGTGTAATATCTTTTTTTTTGTTATTGTGCATATATAACTAAAATGGAGAAAAAAATTATGTAGTTAACATTTTTTTGTTATTTTATCATTTTATTTTTATTTTAATTGATTTGTGTTTTAGATTTTTTTTCCTCTTCACATCCTTTTTCACGATACAAATGGTTTGACAATTCTGATCCAGAGGTATAAATTTATAATTTATCTCTCGTTCAAGCTTATACGATTATGTTCATTCATCTTCTTTCTTTTAAAATTTTGTGTAATTTATTTAAATGAATAGATATCAAAACAATCGCCTACTGTATAATAGAGAGACCAGCGGCCATGACCGTCAGTCTCTCATTGGCGTGGTAGTTGACCACGACTCTGTTGTTCATCGCGATCATATCTATAATTTTATGTCACATAGAGAGCATGGATATATAAATAATACAGCATAATACAGAAGAGAACACACTTGGAATAACTATTATTGGACGAAATATTTTATAGTACTTTAAACTTTATAATATTTTTTAATGCAATTATATTAGAACTAAATAAAATAAATCATCCTTTACCCCAAGAAACACATAATTTTTTAATTTAAAAAGTATTTTTCTGTATTCTTTTTTCTTAACATTCCAATGGCTACTTGTTTCTAGATAGTAATTTGATTCTAGATCATCCTTTGGGGCACTAATCAATTCTGATTAAAATTCATAGATAGGAATAGAATTGAAAATTAAACAGTTAGAAAATACAGAATATATACACAAAATTAGGTGTCTTAAGAGTATACATCATAATCATTAATTCGACAAACATATGAATATTTCTTACTTCGAGATCAGTATACACATTAAATTCTTTTTATTATATAGTATATGTGGCTTTAAATTTTTGCATCATGCCGCTTAAAACACAAACAAGCTGATGTAAAAATCAAAATGTCTAACCACTATATATGCTAATTGGTAGAGCTATTAAACTTAATTCTTCAATAAACAAATATAATTTTTACAATGTGAGAATTTGTAGCTACGGCACTTTTTTCACAAAATGACAGGGAAAGATAAGTTTTTAAGAGGGAATTAAGTAATGTCCGCCAAAAAACTGTGTAAAAATCGCTGAATGTTGAGAATTCATACATGAAATTATAAGTGGTTTAATATGACTTACTAAGTCGTTCACGTTAACCATTTATTTTTCGACCAGTTTTGCCTATTTTTATTTTGTCCAGCCATTTACTTATTAACAGTTAGTATACTTGCTGAGCTGTACTTGTACTTGTTGAGCTGTAATAAGTAGTTAGGCTAAAGAGTTTTGTTACTTTAACTAACTCAGTACTATATATAGTTGTATTTGAGGTTCAGTTGAATTAATGAGCTCATACTTAGCCTTATTTCGTTGGTGTTCTCTCTCTACCTTCTCTTTACTTCTTGCTTCTTCTTCCTCGATCACTCATTGTAATATATGATTTTTACATGGTATTAGAGTCAGTCCAGATCAACGTCTAATGGCTTACAATAAAACACTAGGAAAAGACTACATACGTCGAAGGTTTTTTGTTGACGTCAGAAAAAGTAGAAGTCACACTCCTATTAACATAAGAACTGGAAGTGAAATAAAAGGTATGATCCATGAATATTGATATGTATATTTCATAAAAAAATCTTTTGTTCTTAATTAATAATTTCTGATTCACCAACTCTTATATCTTTTGAAAGAGGTCAGTTAATAACAAATTAAAATATGCAAAACTAAAATATAATTTTCTATTCTTAATTATTCTTAATTTTTTCAACTACTTCAAATATTTGAAATAAAGAGGTTAGAATTGTTCAAATGATATGACCAAATAAAATGACTAGTGAAATATTCATTTGAAGTCCAATCTTTTGAGCTATAGAAAATGAAAATTTTCATTATCATTGCTTATGAATTACATAAATACCTCATCTTCTTCTTCCTCTTCTACATCTTCTATTTTTGGAGCTTTAGAAAGCTACTTCATTCACCTATTTTCTACTTTCAAATATTTGCAACTTAATCTCAACCATGCTTGATCAAACCAATTTTGTACTCTAGAAATTTCAAGTCTCATCCATTCTTCGTGCTCACTCACCATATGGATTTATTCATGGCTCATTTCCTTGTCCCCTGAAGATGATTACTTCAATTGGAGAAAATGCAACCACGAATATTAATCCAATGTATGAGAACTGGATCACTCATGATCAAAGTCTCATCATTCTTCATCCCTCTCTTCTCTAGCATTGTCTGGCATTATGGGCTGTAAAGATTATAAGAAAGTTTGAGAATCTCTCGAGAAAATATTTTCATCACTGCCTAGGTCAAATGTCTTGAATATGAAATCAAATATTCAATCTCTCTCTCTATGAAGGCTACATATAATCAATTGGTAGCTATATTAAAATGATAAAAGAGGTTAAGGATAAAATTATAGTTGTATATGTTGTTATTTAAGATGAAGACATGCTCATCTATACCATTAATGGTCTCCCACATGAGTGCGCAACTTTCAAAACCGCTATTCGAACACGTTCATATCCAGCTAGTCTTGAAGAGCTTCAGGTCCTCTTTACATGTCATTGTTGTGTTGGCCGTTCTCTATGTGGGATGTGGATGTCATTAGGCTTACACACCAAAGGCCTCTAACAAGCATTGTTTCATTTTGGTCTCTATAGATTACTTTATCAAATGGGTGGAAGCAAGTTTTTATTCAAGCGTGACCAGAAGTGTAATTGTAAAATTCATAAAAAAGGAGATAATTTGTCATTTTAGTCTTTTGGAAAAGATTATAACAGATACCGGTTCAAATTTGACAATAAGATGATGAAAGATTATGTGAAAATTTTAAAATTAAGATCACAATTCATCTCCTCGCAGTCCGAAGATGAATAGAGTAGTGGAAGCAACCAATAAGAACATTAAAAAGATCATAGAGAAGATGACAACAATTTATAAAGATTGATATGAGTTGCTCCCTTTTGCACTACATGGGTATCGCATATCTGTCTGAACATCAACTGGGGTAACGTCATTCTCTTGGGTATATGGTGTGAAAGCAGTCCTTCTAATTGAAGTCAAAATTCCCTCTCTCAGAGTCTTAATGAAAGTGAAATTAGAACACACTAATTGGGTACTAGCACGAGAGGAGCAATTGAATTCATCGAGGAAAAAAGATTGATTACATTATCTAGGGGACATTATATCAAAGTAGAATGATGCAAGTATATGATAAAAAGTTACGTCCCTAATATTTCTGAGAAGGAAATTTGGTATTAAAAAGATACTCTTAGATAAAGAAAATTACCTTGAGAAATGGACCCCAAATTATGGAAGAGCATTTTATAATCAATAAAACTTTCTCGGGAAGAGTTCTCATTTTAACAAATATGAATGTAGATGAATTGCTGCATGTAGTTAATTCTTTTTCAGTCAAGAAGTACTTTGTTTTATCACTCTAAATATGAGAAAAGTGAAGTTGATTAATAAATCTTGTTTTCGAAAAGAGTTGTCTCGAATACTAGATAAATCCTTGTTCCGCAGTTTTTCTAAATCCTTGTTTGTAGTTTATCAATGAAGAGCCTTTTTCAGTTGTCAAACATCTATATTTTGTTTTTCTGTTACTTCTATTATTTTTTCATATTTTTTCCTTTAATGGCTAGGCACATAGAATAATCATTAATTTACACTTGCAATAATTTAAACACAAACTTGATTATGTGAAAACTAATTGATTAAAAAATATAAAAATACAGTGTGAGAATATGGTGAAAACCTGAAAAGGGTTCCTCGAAAAAAAGAAGTAAGACTGTAGCTACAAACCAGTATATGCACCATCAAAACTCAAAAGGGGCATTGTGACATTTTATAAGATGGAGTGAGAGAAAATGACTTTTTTTCCTCTCATGAAAATAAAGTGAAAATATTAAAGCATGATCAAATGAAAAAGGAGAGTCGTATCCATGGTAAAAATTTGAAAAGTCACAATGATAAATTATAGTTGAACTCAGTATATGTACAATGAAAGCTAAAAAAGAACAATATTTGGTTGTAGAAGAATGAGAATGAGAAATCCTCTAACGTAAACTCGACTCGAACCATGTCAAACTTAGAATGAATTAAGAAATCCTATGATGTTGAATGTGCAAAGAGTTCAAGAATCGGAATTAGAAGGAGATGAGTTGGAGACATGCTTCATGCCCGAGACAAAGTGCTCAAGGAGTGAGTTCAAAACTAAACCGAACCGAACCGAACCGAAAATGACCGGTTCGCTCAGTTCTTTATATATGTTCGGTTCAGTTTGGTTTTATTACCGAACCAAAGTTTTACTTCAATTCATAATTTTGGTAGTTTTCGTACCAAGCTGAACCGAAACATTAAATTAGTATTATTTTTATTTTTTAATATAAATTCATATAAAACCGAACTTAACCGAAACAAATTTTTTATTTTATATTATTTTTTTCCATAATATCATTTAAAAATTATTTTTAATTAATAATATCGAACCGAAGAACCTAACCGAACCAAAACTCATGGTTCAGTTAGAATTTTTTAGCATTCACAGTTTAGTTCAGTTCAATTTTATTATCAAACTGAATCATGAACATCCTTAATCTAGAGTCTAAAAGCTTAGACATAAAGGAGTGCGCGCATGAACGATAGCTAAGAAGACATTTGGGAAAACTCTTAAGGGCCGTTTGGTAAAAGATTGTGAGTAAATGATTTCCGGAATAAGATTGCTGAAATATGATTGCTGAAATATGATTGTGAGAATGTATATGCCTAGAAAGTTAAGATTACTTTGTTTATTAACACTTGAGAAAACTCTTAATGGTGAGAGTGTTAGATTATTTTGTTTGTTTTGATGGAATATGCAAGCAGATGTTTTAGACATTATTACCAAATTATAATTTTACCCTTGGGCTAAACTATGCTGATGAATAATAATTACTTAATTTATAATAAGATGACCAATATAAGTAATAACAAAAATGTAGATTTTACCCATGTATTTTTTCATATATACTTATTAATTTTTCGGTCAAACCATTATATTATGATACATTGTGTAGATTTTCATCAAATATTGTCCATACAATTGAATCAATACCACTCCAAGTGTATTAATGTGGTATAAAATTTATAATATAAGATAATAATTCTTATAAGAAAATCACCCATGATTTTCAACTCAATAATCAATATTATAGTACTAAAATAAATTTCTATCAAATTTCAATCATGATAATAAGTAAAATTCAATTGATAGTTAGTCTAATATCAAAGCATGTAAGCATAATATATTTTACAAAATATGCAGAAGATGGATTTTCAATGAAATTACTACATTTTCATGCACATATATTGACTATATTTACATGTGATTTGTCAAAATATATGGACAAAACATTCTTGTGCATATCATAAATGTAACAACAAAATATTTACCCTTGTGCACATCATACATAGCATAGCAATTAATCCATGTGCACAACAAAAAAACTACACCTGTGAATTATTATAGGTGACATTACTTATACTATACATATCAAAATAGGTTCTGAAGGCTTCATCATGAAATTTTCTTTCTATGATTTCATATTATCAAGTAAATACTCAAACTGTAAACATCATAATGAAGAACTGCTCATTTTAATATTATCCAAATAAAACGGTTTTCAAATAAAAATCTTACAAGTCCAAAACATGAAGTAAAAACATAAGTGAATTCAAACACAAACAAGCAACCTAATGACTTAATTTCTAGTGAAAAATCAATTCCTTTCATTGGTTCACTCTTTAAACATCTCTTTTACCAAGTTGTCCCTCCAAGTAGTCCAACTATTTGACGGTTCCACGTAGGTTACATGTTGGCTCTCAACAAATTGTTCATCAACATAGTCATTTCAAGAACATTTCTTGCTGAGGAATGCCTCATGTTGAGGAATTCTTCAGGAGTAGATGGTTGATGTCCTTCCCTCCAATCATTCAAATGGTATCGTTACCCTCTGTATGGTGCCAAGAAACCTTCACCATTGATATATCCAACATCACATAAGTAGTAATATCCTATTATCGGGACAACTGATTAGGATCATATACAGTTAAGAAAATAAAATAGGTTAATCTCTTGATGATGTTACCAATTACCTTGGGGTACCTTAAACCCGTTTGTTTTAGATAAAGCATCACGAAGAACTCTAGAGTCTGCTCCTGAACCCTCTCATAAAGGTAAGACATAAATACCTTGGAGAGTTCTCTTCTCTCCCTCTCGTATATCGCCTCCATTTCTCTCAACTCTCCCTCTTCAGCCTCCCTAAGATCATACCCTCTCCCTCTCCCTCAGCTCACGGGTCACGAGCCCTACCTCTCCCTCTCCCTCAGCCTAGTCCATCTCCCTCAGCTCAGACTACCTCTCGCCTCTCCCTCTCCTTTAGCTCAGACTGCCTTTCACCTCTCCCTCTCCCTCAGCCTAGTCCCCTTCCCTCAAATCAGACCCTATCCCTCTCCCTCAACTCAGACTTCCTCTCGCCTCCCCCTCGACCTAGTCCATTTCCCTCAAATCAGGCCATCTTCCTCTCCCTCAGCTCAGACTGCCTCTCTCCTCTCCCTCTCCCTCAGTAGTCAGTCCCTCTCGCCTCTACCTCTTCCGCATCTCAGTCCCTCTCCCTCTCCTTCAGCTCACTCCCCCTCCCCCTCCCTCAGTTTAGGTTATCTCCCCCTCCCTTAGTTTACATATAAAATTTTGGAAGGTTCATATTTGGCATGAAACCATAACATATGAAAGCAATAAGCATACACACACATATCA
This sequence comes from Datisca glomerata, assembly GCA_003255025.1. Lineage (NCBI taxonomy): Eukaryota > Viridiplantae > Streptophyta > Magnoliopsida > Cucurbitales > Datiscaceae > Datisca > Datisca glomerata. The sequence goes on along the minus strand of QANY01011764.1, from coordinate 104,384 downwards.
TCACAGCAAAAATAAGCCATACTCATCAAATCGAGCTACAACTTCTATAATATAGTAACATCTTCAACCAAATTATAGCAATTTGATATGAAACAAAATATATACAGAATCTTCCTAGAACTCCAACACCTGATGTGACCATGGTTATCGATCCAGATCCCAACACCAAGGATTTTAAACCTCAACCTTTTAATTCTCGCGTCAAATGATTGAACATGGTATTCCTAAGCACCCCTATGAAGAACTTGCCATGTGCCATGCCTCCCTCAAATGACGCGACCTGGTTAGAAACTCACTTAGTATTATGAATTGTTGGGACCAGTTGGTTTTAAAATTAACCAAAAACAAGTTAGAACCACCGATAGTTCGTGGGCGAAATATAAAAAATATTTCATATTAATTTATTTAATCAAATTAAATAACATCAAACCAAACAACATGCGATTATGCATATATGACATTAAACGAGAAGATAAGGTTAGAAACAATTTTTTCACCTATACCTTGTATCGGAGAATTTTTGAATTGGCGGAATTCCTTCGAGCGTTCTTTGTGTTCTTCAAGCTTTGGGATCCGAATCACGGACTTGAACTCCAAGAACGATTGTGAATTTCATCCACCAACAACCACCTGTTAATTTCAGATCAAATATATCTCATGAGAATTTTGTGTAAGAATTTGAGTGTGGTCTCTCAAAACGATTGAAGAAGAAAAATAAAAAAATTTCTCCTTCAATATAATTTTCGGCGGCAACAGGGAGGGAGAAGCAATTGTATCTTATCCAAGATTTATCTACAATCAGATTGCTATTAGATAATAATAAAATGTAATTTTTGATATTTACAAATATACATATATATTTTTAAATATCTGAAAGTTCACCCCATATATTCATTTGCCGAAAATTGTAGTATTCCCTAGACTTTAAGTTGTATCGAAATTCATCAATCCAATTGATAGATTTAATTGATCATTATCAAATAATTAATTAATTTATTTTTATTTACTAATTATCGAATAATTATAAAATAATAAACTAATTAATTTCAATACATATAATCACACTTAACTAATTAAGTGACATCACCCATCACATATAGGTGTAGAAAATATGTTTTAGCATCAAAACACATTTTGATCCAATTCACTTCATTTTTCTATTTCTATTCTCATGAGCTATTACTAAGACCGAATGGACCCACACGAATAAAGCTAAGGATTCAAATACTCGGTGAATTTATCTCTATAAATTTCTGACATATTTAATCCTGACATCATACGATTCCACTATAAGTTCGATGCCGAATCAACCCTTGATTCATGCGCGCTACATTTTTTGTTGGTGTAAATAAACCCTTTTATTTTCACGATCTACAGAATATTTTAACATAATACATATCGTTATTATTTCTTTAACTCCTTTATTGACTGTGAATAAGAAAGACATAATAGTGAATTGTCTCATACAATTCACAAGTCTTAATCGATGACTCAATTCATTGAATACTTGGTCAGGTTAATTTATTCACACAATCGAACATTATTATCTTTAGATAAGAAGTATAATAAAAAAGTATTCAAAACTCATCTAGTATGCTCAGATGCAAAGTGATATCCCCCCACACCTACACACACTGAAACTAACAATATTATTAGACAATGAACATCAACCAGAAAGTATTCAAGAAGTATCTAGCAAGCTCAAATATAAAGTGATAACCCCCCTCCTATACAAAGTGATAACCCCCTCCTATACAAAGTGATAACCCCCCTATCATAGACAATGAGCATCAATAATAAATTATTCAAAAAGCATCTCGCATGCTCAAATACAAAGTGATAACCCCCCACACACATTGAAATTAAAACTATTATCTTAAACAATGAGCATCAATTAGAAAGTATTCAAAAAGCATATAGGACGCTCAGATACAAAGTGATAACCCACCCTACACACACACATTGAAACTAACACTATTATCTTAGACAATGGGAATCAATAAGAAAGTATTCAAAAATATCTAACAGAATCTGATACAAGGTGATACCCCCCTCCCCCCACACAAACTAACACTATTACCTTAGACAATGAGCATCAATAAAAAACTATTCAAAAAGCATCTAGCACGCTTAGATAGAAAGTGATACTCCACCATGTTAGGGGTTATGCCCTCAAAGCATGTGTATTGACATTTTGATATGAAATTTAAAGAGGATTGCATTTTTTTTATAATTGTTCTTTTGAATTATTGTTGAATAATTTATATAAATATCTAAAAATTTCATATTCTTTAATGAGACTATGATATTGTATTAGTACGAGAAGATTAAGATCATAGATAATGAATAAAATTAGCAGCAACATATTAAAGCATGTAATCTTTAATGAATGGTTGCTAGTACAGTCTACTAAGCATTATGAATGTGTGTGATCTAGATCCTGATCATTGATATGGATAGATATCTTAGTGAATATATTTTATATAATAATATTTTATATGAGAGGACTGATGTGAGTTAATGTAATATCCCGACCTTTTGTAAATGGGCATTTTCATAAAATTGATTTAAAAGATAATGTAATTTTAAAATTTGATTTTAAAGATGGATTATTTATATTTTTTGTAAAACTATTTTTAATTAGATAAGATTTATTCAAAGTTTGATTTTTTAAAATTTTAAAAGTGTTTTAGTATATAATTTTAAAACTCATTCACACTATATGCTATGTATAACCTAACCCTATTTTATCATTGTTTCGGCAATCTCACCCCTCCAATTGCCCACTCACACCTTTATGCGTATACACACTAAGCTAGCCCTAACCTAATATTATATATATATATATATATATATATATAGCTTCAGCCCCTCCTCTGTTTTTCTTCTTCTTCAATTCGTTGTTCATTGGTCCATTATCAAATTCAGGTCATTAATTGTTTAGTTCATTCTTCCGCTTAAGTTAAGTGGGCTTACATGATGGTGTGACTCCCGTTGTTATAAATGTATATGCTTTGTGTAAGTGAATTTATATCGTAATGTGACCCATATGTGATAAATATATATGCTTTGTGTAAGTGGATTTACATTGTAATACGACCCATGTGTGATAAATATATATGCTTTGTGTAAGTGGATTTACATTGTAATGTGACCCACGTGTTTCAAATGTAATATGTGTTATTCTTATCAGCTTTAATTGTCTATAAGCATGTTATGTTCATATATGTTTGTGTAAATTGACTTATATAATGTTGTGACTCTGATATTATAATTGTATCATATATTTATTATTTGTTTAACCGTTTTTCAATAATTAATAGATTTCGTTAACACTTTGGTAATTGTTTATTGTTCAGTTATTAATTTGATTATCATGAGATAAATATTTGGCTATGACTGATTTTACGTTAATATATTATCATATTTGATTATGTTACATGTATTATATGATTAATTATTATCATACATTGGTTTCTGTAAGTTATGAAGTTAATTCAGTTAAGTGGTAATTAAGCAAGATATGAACTTAATGCAGTCAATCTTTTTTCCTCAATAAAATTCAATTGTAAATATCGTATAACCAGAAGTGCGGTTGTTAAGTTCATTAAAAAATGAAATAATTTGCCGATATGGTCTACCTGGAAGGATCATCAGAGATCATGGGATAAATTTAAAGAACAAGATGATGAAATAATTATATGAGCAGTTCAAAATTAAGCATCATAATTCATCACATTATCGTCCGAAGATGAACGGAGCAGTGGAAGTAGCCAATAAGAATATAAAAAATATTATAGAGAAGATGACGGAGGTTTATAATGATTGGCATGAGATGCTCCCTTTCGCACTACATGGATACCGCACATCAGTCTGAATATCAACTGGGGCAACGCCATTCTCTTTGGTAAAATAATCTATAGAGACCAAAATGAAACGATTCCTGTTAGAGGCTTTTGGTGTGATGAGACTAATGACGTCCATGCCCCACATAGAGAACGACCAAGGCGCGACCATGACATGTAAAAATGATGCGGGTACGTGAATTTTATCCGCATAAATTTAACATTTATGACATTTCTTGGCATACTTGATGCAGTCAGATAATAACCCTATGAATATTTAATTATCAGTTATTCCAATCTCATTGGTCTAAGTCCATTTAACTTTCTAAAGCGCCTAAGTTATAATTAGCTGAACTTAGATTAACTAATTAATTATATTCATTGAACTTTAATAAAACTTTTTTACTAAAGTTGGTTAACCTAAAGGTTACTATAGTCTTTAGTGTGGTGTGATTACCAAGTTTTAACTAGTTAAAATGTAAAAGTTTACATGCAATTGATTTCATAAAACAATACATATAAACATATTAGGACAATCTTAATAAATCATGTTTCTACAGATGAGAAGCATGATTAAATAAAATTGTGCGGGATTTTCATGCATGGCATGTGATCGACTAATGCATGCACATGTTATCAAACATGTTATTTAATTATTTAACAATTAAATAAAATAATAATGGACCGAGTGACTATTGAGTATCTCTAAATTACAACCCTTGAAATAAAGAAATAAAATTATAAAGCTTTTCAAAAATATATATTTCTAAAATATTGCATTCTCCTTTTGATGTCCATCTTCATAATTTTCAAGCTTTGAACAAAACCTTTTTTAATTTGAAAAACTATTTTTCTTAATTAAAACAATTTCTATAATTATCCCTTTTAAGAATTTGACTTGAGTCAAATCCAATCAATCTATTAATTTTTAATTTTCATAAAATCAAAAACTAATAATTAATTTCAAAATTTAAATAGACAATTTAAAAAATTTGGGTTTTGATGAAACACTTAGGAGATATAGTTCGTTGCACGGTTTGTTGGAACTTTCCTAAAATGTGACTACAGTTGTCACTGACGATAGTACTCTTCGATCGCCGCCCATCTCCACCGCCGCCTGTCTCACTACCGGCAACCGCCTGCCATGCCGGGCAGCCACTGTTCACCGCCGGTACAGTACACTGACATTGATCACCTCCACCGGAACAGTAAAATTCTAGCGTGAACAGTGTTCTCACTAATAAAAATGTTTTAAAGGATGAATAGTATTTTCGCGTGAACAGTGTTCTCACTAATAAAAATGTTTTAAAGGATGAATAGTATTTTCGCGTGAACAGTAAATTTATGTCATTCGTCTCGTGCGTTATTCGTCTTATCGCGTTCGGAATAATTACAATAATATTCAAAACAAAATTACAAAAATTCCTAAGCCTCAAACAAAATTACACTAGATTTAAGAAAAATTAAAACAAAGCATAACCTAATAATCACCATACAATTAACGATCCATTATTTTTCATGCATTAAAAAATATAACCATCCATCATCATACATATCCCATATTATATAAATAATGCATGAAAATCCACACAGTATTTAACATATAAATATATAAAGACCGCTTGGATATAACTTGTTGGTCATCGCTTGTGCTTGAGGAGCAGAAGAGTGGAGCGCGTGGTCTTTTAAAAAATTAAACTTTAAATAAAAATCAAATCTTTTAATAAAACAAAACTTATGCAACGCCACGATAGTCAAATAAAAACTTTTATTTAAAAGTTTTTTCAATCAGTCAGGATCCATTATATAATTTTAAGTTAAATCTACAACTTACAAGATTAGGAATCATATACATCTTGTAGTCTATATCAAATGTCCTTGCAAAAATCAATCGATCCTACATTCCCACGAAATCATTCCAATGATCAGTAGACTCCAAGATCCACACCAAGATCTTCTAAGTCAATCCTTGACGTACTAGGACGTGTGTGGGCACGTAGAATATTACAAGACACTTTTTTTGTCTCTAGATTTTCTCAACACATGAGATCTAGAGATTTACTGACAATGACTTTAGTGAGACAATTCTCTAAAATAACGTGATGATTATTCTTTTAGAGATTTGATTAAAGTTTAATCACAGAAGAAAATCTGTGATTAAACTCTAACTTAATTGAATTATAATTAATAAAGTATAATGTGATATTGTTACTTTAGATAAGAAGTATCAATAAAAAAGTATGGATCTTGGAGTCACGTAACTCCAATCGAACCACGAATTTTCATATCTGTGAATCATGTAACTCTAACTTAATTGAATTACAATCCTAACAGTCAAGGATTTACCCGTCAATTCGAACTCACCCATTTGGAATATCAAAGATTGCAACTAACTAAGTCAAACTACGTAATTCACCTCAGGATTAATGTAATTACAAAAATACCCTTAAGGTGTAACAATTAGATTTAGACCTTGGTAAACGAATTTGGGCTTTAAACTAATTTGTTACCGATATATTCAACATGTTCATAACATGTCTAGGTTAACCGTTTGAGTCTCCACTCCCATGCTCTAAGACTGATATCCATTTTTTCAACCTAAAAGTCATAATTAGATTTGATTGCCCAATCGACTCTAAGACTGCGAATATTATTCTGACCTTTCTCAGAAGAGTTCTTCTGGAGACGCCTCTGTCTTCACTCTTTGTTCGTTGATGAAAGTTCTAGGACTTGAGTAATTTATAAACACACTTTAATTTAAAATAAAACTTTCAATTTATTTATAAGAATTTAATAATACTAATGTTTCAGAAATAACTAAATATAAATAAATAGTTATTACACGCTATTTTATGGACATATTTTAACACGAATATGGTCCATGGACTCGTGGTCAAACAAATAAACATCCGAGACCATATCAGACACGGTCCACCGTTGCCTGAACACAAAGAGTCACACGCTCAAGGGTAGGGTATGAAACTTGTCCAAGATCCCCAAATGATCTTCTAATAGGCCACCACACATGCATGGTTTAAGACATGTCACTCGCCTTAGCGAGAAAAAGGCCCATCGCCCAGCAGGCTTCGATCCTGACCACAAACCGATATAAGACATCTCTGTAGTACACTCGACGTTGTCACCATCCGTTGATCACATTTGATTTTTGAAGTATGAACCAAATCAAGAAGTTTTGAACCCTTATCTAAGACAAAGGACTGGCACAATTGGTGGAGGTCTATCCCAAGCTACCGTCTATACAAGGTCTCCATTGTATAAGGAAGACAACCACTACAAGAAACAGAGGCTTTAGAGACCAATATTTTGGTCGCTAAAACCCCTATATTTGGTCGGTAAAGGTCTAACGTGACCTAAAAAAACTTTCTCGCAAAAACTTTTTTGCCATTAATATTTCTCTATGTCGCCTAAACTCTTTTGCGACCAATTTTATTTGGTCGTGAAATATTTTTGGCGACCAAATTTTACATTTCCAGAATGTAAATAAAAATACAGAATTTTTAGTTTTTATGTACGTCTGTAATAGTAATAATATCAGTAGAAAATTTATCAAACCTGATATTTTTCTAAGAAAACATATATTAATCATTAATATATGTAATGTAACAAATTAGTAGTAGTCCATTACAAAATCTCATAATCATAATTCACTACAAAATGTGGTTCATAAATGTATTCAAAAAAGATAAATAAAAAGATAGTATTTAAAGTTTGATGTTACAACTACAAAGCTTAACAAATATTATTAACCTCATATTTCTACAGTTGAGTCATTGTCAAGAGGTGGAAAACCATTTTGACAAGCTCAAGCGAGTAAGATTTATAGTTGGCTCTCCATCGAATTTATTTGTTTCTTTAATTCTATATTTTCAACTCCGCCCTTTTTCTTGAAAGATGTGGGTGAGGCTCCATGTCCAAGACCTTTATTTCGCTCGAGGACTTCTTCAACTATCTCTTCTTCGGTGCGAGGTGCAGCATCCTTAGTGATAGACTCATTCTGTAAAGCCCACATGTGTTCCTGTAACATCACAATAAGTGAAATTCAAGATAAATATTTTCAAAAAGTATTGAAAAAGCATCCAGTAAAATCCGATTCAAGCTAATAACCCCCCCCCCCCCCCCCCCNNNCCCCCCCCCCCCCCACCACCAAATTAATTACATAATTACAGTCAATTCAGCTTACACGAAGGCTAAAACACGATTGGAGGATTACAATTAAAGTACAGAAAAGAAGCAAAATATGGAGAAATTATCCATTTTTCTTTATCATCAATGTGAAACCAAATACTGGGGCATAAACCAATGAATAAGGATGCATCATTTTCTTGAAAGTATGTTCAATACTTCATTGCGAGTCAATGAGCCTAGGCCAAGCGATTGTTTTGATGGGATAAAGATATGGCTACATTGGTCATTTTTCAAAAAATCATCAAATAATTTCCATACAAATGTTCACAATCATGCATAGCATGCATGCACGCAAAATCACTACTTTGCATTTATATTCAAGGATTACAATGCATAGACATGCATTATATTGATCTATTTTAATACAATTCAAGTGCATGAATCATTTCAGGATATTTTTTTCCGAAATACACACATGACTTTTCAACATTTATAGCCTGCATTAGTTTAGCTCTGGTTACAATATGAAGCTTGTATAAATCAGATCAATCACTTTATTTTCTCCGGTTAAATCGAACCCGATTTTATCACGGTCGAAGCCCGGTGTCAACGCCTGGTCCGTGTCAATTAATATGGTTAAATTGAATCCGCATCGAGTCGAGGTCGAAGTCTGCGTCTATCTAAGTCCACGTCATTTCTTTATCTTTAAATAAATTAAACCTGACTTTGTCACGGTCGAAGCCCGGTGTCGACGCCTGATCTGTTTCAATTAATATGGTTAAATCAAACCCGCATCGAGTCGAGGTCGAAGCCTGCATCTATCCAGGTCCACGTTGTTTCTTTATCTTTGGTTAAATCGAACCCGACTTTGTCGCAGTCGAAGCTCGGTGTCAGCGCCTGATCCGTTTCAATTAATATGGTTAAATCGAACCCGCATTGAGTCAAGGTCGAAGTCTACGTCTATCCAGGTCCACGTCCTTTCTTTATATTTGGTTAAATCAAACCCGACTTTGTCGCGGTCTAAGCCCGATGTCATCACTTGGTATGTTTCAATTAATATGGTTACATCGAACTCAAATTGAATCGAGGTCGAAGATTGTGTCTATACAGGTCCATTTCATTATTTCATCATTTCATAGAACCCGAATAAGTCGAGATTTTATTTCCCTTATCTATATAGTCTTTTCTCGATCAAAATATTTATCTACACCTTTGCATACCTTCTAAGTTTAGAAGCGTGAACAAAGAGGAGCAGCTATAGATACCGCATTTTATCCGGTCCAATACTTTAAAAATATAATTTTTTGGGCTCATATACTAGTCTAAGACTATATGTATGATTTGAAAAATAGCCCAAGACTTAAAAATAAGAAGAATTATCCAATGACTAAAAAATAAAAAAGGAGCAAGATGATTAAAAATAAAAAGTGAAGCTCTAAGTTTGCTTATAAATAGAGTGGATGTCTTCACTTGAAGAGGAGGATGAGAGAGCGACAAAGAGATGGGATTTTAGAGAGAGAAAGAGAGGTATTGAGAAAATAGGAGAGAGTTTTTAAATAAAATAAAAATAGAATTTTCATTTTTATTTATCTTTCATCTTCTCTCTTTTTTTCTTAAGTTAGTTTAAATTTTTTACACTTTAGCTTACAATATATCTTATTCATTATTCTTTATTATCTCTCTTTTTCATACTCATGTAGTTGATATTTTTGTTTTCTTTTTCATATATAAGTTGTTTGTTCCTTCTTTATCATTTCTCCTACTCTTAATCTTAAGTTTTATGTTCATGCATTGCTGATTTCTCTACAAGTTTGATAGTGAGATATTTTTATCATCAAGTCAATCAATGAGAATGAGGATAAGCTTTTGAGGAGTTTAAAATTAACTCAATTTGAATCAACCATTTAATGAGTTGAAAGTGTACATTTGATGAAAAGATCATTTATGATAATTTCTCATACATAAAAATGTATAAAATATAGAGAGTAAAACATCTATACAAGATTGTGCAAATATTTAAGTTTTGAATTTTTTTATGTTCTTACAAGTTTTTTTTTTAATTTTGTTCATCATTTTTGTGACACTTATTTAAACTAGTTACCATCCATGATCATTCCTAGCAATGTAGGAAGAAAGAAAAAATGATCATGAGTAAACTAAATAGTTCAAAATAAAAAAGGGTATAATTTATATCCCAAACAAAAAATATTCTATTTTAAAAAATTTATTAATTTTTCTTTAGTGACACTTATCTGAACTAGTAACATCCATAATCATTCCTCTACTATATGATAAAAATGATTAAAGGAAGGAAAAATAATAATTAGTAGACCATGCGATGAAAAATAAAAAGTACATTCATATTCTAAATTAAAAACATATAAAAAAATCTAATATTGAAGTGGGACATTTTGTCCCAACACTCCCTCTCCTCCTTTAAGCTACGGCTTTCTTCTGGTGTAACAGAGGGTTACAGTAGAGCTGCGGTTATCACAGTCGCAGTTCGAGAAATTTAGTATCTCAAAAATATCAAAGTCGGTTATCGGATTTCTTTAGTGAAAACTAAATAATGAAACTAACAAAATTTAAATCTAATTCTTAAATATTATAATCCACACATATATGAATACTAAATCTAATAATAAGGGAAGGGGATAAAAACCAGATTATAGGCATGACAATATGACAATAATAGCTTAATAAATAAGAAATAGGAACAACAACAACTATAAATAAGAAAGAAAATACAATAAAATGGATAATGCTTTGATTTAGAAAATGTAAAACAATAAAAACAACAAAATAATTTTTTTAATGATCTTTGTACCACCCATTAAAGGTCACTTTATTCTGTTCATTTTTATGATATAAAATGTACCAAATGAGACATTCAAAAAATAAATTTCTTAAACCTTATTTTAAAAAAAATATAAATTGGATTACATTTAATTGCATTTAATAACCACTTTAACAATGAGTGTTGTGGGGTGCTAATACATTCCCTAAACACAAATGATTCTCGAACCAACCTTGAGTTTTCGAAGACCAAATTTTTGTTTTAAAGTTTAGTGACCAAACACACCTTAAAATGAATGGTGGTGACTCTGAATTTTTTCTTCAAAAATAATTTTTTCAATCACCGCTCCCCATCGCATGCACGTTGCGACATTCACAATCACTTTATACAAGTTCCTTATATAGAGAAAGGAAGGCGCATACTCAAGTTCAGAAACATTGTTCCTTAAGCTATCTTCAAATGAAAAATCAGGTTCAATCGGCCTACACCGAGGGACTAAATTAATAAGAACAAAATTATAAGAACTAATTTGATAGCTTGATTAAATTTGGAGAGTGGAACCTGACTGTGAAAATACCTCAACTCCTTTAGCTTCTTTATATTTTCCGTTTGAACCAAAGTAAAGAAAAACTTCTAACATAGCAAATTAAAACTGAGCTGAGGCAAAATCACCTATGGAAAGCATCTGAATGAGTAAACTTGGAGGTGTGACTTCCAAAATCATTAAAAGCCTTAAAGAAACCTTGCATTTACTTTCATTCCTTTCATTTTAAGCTAATTGGGTATTGGAATATCTCCGTTGTTTTTGAAATAAATCATTGAAATTTTTTGATTAACCAATGCTAAAACTTGAACAAGAAATCCATCGGTGAAAATAAGACGTTAACTCACAACAATGGCCTGACTTATACGAAGGGCAGTAAATGGTAAATAACTAACAATGATTGAACATAATATAGTAAGTAAACATTTGGAGGATCATATGTTGGTTAACTAAAACAAGTCCACGTCCCACTTACTATTTTATAAAATTTTGCTTAATCAATTAAGCCCTACAAATAAGTTTATCCAAATCATTACATCACAATTCCAAAATAGAAACGAAAACAACTTACCTAAAATCAAAGACCTAACTCTCAGAGTAAGTTCAATCCAAAATCAGAAGGCAAATCAGAATGCAAACCATAAAAATAGAGAACAAATAGAAACAAAATCACCTTACCTAAAATCAGAGAGCTAACCCTCTGAGAGCAAGGGCTCCAAATGATGATGACGAGCTTGGAAGCTCGCTGGGGAAGCTTGTTGTGGAAGCTCAGCATGAAAGCTCACCGTGGAAGCTCACCTGAGAAATGAATTATCAACGAAAATCGACGACAAACGGAGGAGATTTGTCACGCGGGGGGGGGGGGGGGGGGGGGGGGNGGGGGGGGATGGGGAATGTGAGGGGTTTTTTTTGTTTATGGAGCTGCCTACCTTATTAAGACAACGTCGTTTTAACAAGGTTAGGGAGCTTTCAGGGATGAACTTATAATTTTGTCAGTGAAAGCCAGAGGCTTTTAGCCAAAGAGTAAATTGGTCGCTAAAAATAAGGCTTTTAGTGACTAATATTTTAAATAGTCGGGAAAATCAAGGCTTTTAGCGACGAATTTAAACTTTCATCAGTAAAAGTCCCAAAACATTTGCGCACCCAAGTCTATTTTTTCTAGTGAAGCTTATTCCGACGTGCAAAAACGTCATCGCAATAGGCCATCTTTAGCGACCAAGAAAAAAATCTGGTCGCTAAAAATTAGCTTTTAGCAACGAATTGACTTCCGTGGTTAAAACTAGCTTTTCTTGTAGTGAACTAAGAGTTTTCAAATTAGAATGACTCTTAGCCTCCTTGAAGAACTCTTAGCCTCCTTGAAGAACTCTTTGCCTCCAAACAAGGAGATTTAACGAATTCCCTTAAGAAATTAATGACTTAACCATGGAGGATATTTTCATAGAATATCTCCTATTCAAATTCAAAATGGAACATTTAGAGATAGACTAGGATCATGTCTCCAAAAACCTTTATAAATATTGTTTCTGTTGAAATATTTCACTGACTTGATCGTCAGAGTATATTAGGTTGGGCATCTGCACTGGTGTCAAGTTAATACTTCAACAATCTCATCTTTGTATTTTATAGTTCTTAGATGAATAATCAAGTGACATGTGAAAATCTTTTTAACTGAAGATTTTATAAATCTACAATATAGATATATGTGTAGTTATGTATCTAGCTTGCTTTCACAACCATTCAAGAAAGTGAATCACAAGTTTTCATATCATGTGACTGAAAAACATAATTGGATCAACGAGTTGATGCTAAAACGCATGTGTCTAACCATGCTAATCCGTAGAGTTTATATATAGTAAACTTAATTCTTCAATAAACAAATTTGATTTGTGCATTGTGAATTGAATTTCAAATTCGTAGCTACTAAATGTATGTAGTTTTTCTTTAAATACGTCAAAAACAATCTTATCTGAAATAAGTCATATAGATAATTAAACATACACAAATACCTCTTCAAACTGGAGGTCAAAATAGTTTATCTTATCTCTAAATAAAACAAGGTACAATCTCAAGTAAAACAGCTGGGGGAAAGTATCAAAGAACAAACTAACTCAAGGCTAACATTTTCATAATCCACGTCAATCTCTTTTTACCTTCTCAACTATATGTTTTGTAGACTATGACTGTTAACCTAATTGATCATAGTGAAACTTTGTCTCTATATAATTTGAGGTTCGATTCCTGTAAATTTTTTGTTTTCCGATGACAAAACAACTATTGTTCATGTAAATGTGGTAAATTTGTAACTCTTAGCTAGACTCTTGATAGAATTTTAATGCATATCTCTTAGACTATATAATTGTATAGTCTAAAAAATATATGTGTGTATAAATGTATGCATGCATATTTTCACGTTTGGGTGAATGCAAAGAGACAACAACCCATGTGCATATCTTGGTCTTAATTCAAATTCAGTACGTACCTTTTTTCCAATTATAGAATGTCAAATGAAGAAAAACGTTGATTCAATTGCAGCTACACATAATTAAGCCTCGTTTACTAGCATGATTGTTAGAACCTAATTTGATGGATACATATGTTTCAAGCGTTTATAATGAACTTGCAATTCAATTACTGTAAAGCTTCATATATAACTATATAAAACAACTATATGCCGCCACCATCAAAAAATTGAAAGAAATTAACTTTATAAGTAAGCTATGTACAATTAATTAGAAAAGTCTAAAGAGATAAAAGCTGTAAAACAACTACAGAATTATATGTATACGAAATATTCTTGTTTTGCCACTAAGAAAATATATCAACTTAATGACCAACAAAGAAAATTTTCATATAAATTAAGCTTCTTTCTCCTTTTGATTCCAGTCCAATCCAATAAACCTACAAGGTGAATACCTTATCTTATATTCAGAAATTGTCTCAAGCTTTGGTGACCATACTTGAGCTTTACTTGATCCAACCAATTGATCATAATGCTTTTGCAACTCTGGAGTGCTACAAAGCAATTGATTGCTAGGGTTTGTACACTCAAATTCTTCTTTATTCCCGCTAATTAGCCTCGTTATGAATTCCGGCACAACCTTAATCAAAACCCTTCCGTTTCCACCCTTTAAGTACTCAAATGGGCTCTCACCGAATTTCATGGGTACTCTTTTAGGACTTGAACTCAAGGCCGCAAGCGAAGACGCTGATAAGATCGGACAGGTCATAAGGTCGATTGGAAGTACAAAGTACGTCCGGCCCGCCTTGAGTTCATCGTTTATGGAGAGAGCAGGAATTGAGTGGCCGATGAAGAATGCGTCTGCGTGGCATACTATCTTGTCTGGAAATTCGAACATGATCTCGCCCGCTACGTGTTTTCCGGTGAGGGTTCTTGTTGCTCCTCCCCAAAATATTATTTTGGTGTTAGAATTTGGGGATAGTTCGATACATGGAGAGAGAAAATTTCCCATGTGAGAGAAAATGGAGAGAGGAGGTAGTGGTGAGATAAGGATATAATGTTTTGGGGATTGGGTTAGGGAAGAAAGAAGGGGATTTAGGGTTTAATTTATATAAACCAAAGGGATAGGGAGTTGACTTTGATCAAGTCTCTAGGGTTTTCCCTTTCTTGATTGGTTAAAGGTCGGCGGTCATCCATGCCAACTTTGACTCTCTCTCTCCAAGTGGGATGACACTAGGTTTTAACTTGCCAATGATTTAAAAATTTGCAAAACATAGCTACTTGGTCTACTTGTTCAAATTTTTAATAATTTTAAGTCCTAAACTGGCATTTTTGCCTTTAAGTGAATAGTTATTTAGAATATGTTACTATATCCTATATCCAAAAGTGCAGAAAAGTCCCCTTTTAGGTAAGATGTAAAATCAATTCCACATCATAAGGCGACTCAATCCTGGCTATTTTGTTGTACAAAAACATTGGAGCAGGTTTAATTCACCAGTCTATATATGTTTCTTTTTTGTTTTTTTTACCAAAATTGATCTTCAATCATTATTCTCTTTTTTTTAAAGAAACAGACCTTGTATTAATTTGTACGGTTAGATTTGGGAACGCATCAGACGACCGGACTATGACGTTACATTTGTCTAAAGTATATATATTTTTAGAAAATAAGTATTTTTATACCATATAATTGTATTTTTTACGATTATCCATTTCTTGATGTATAAACAAATAATTAAATATTAATTTAGACAAAAACTAAGTGTATTGAATGAAGAGAAAAAGTTGACAAAGTAATTTAAAAACACATGCTTCGCCTATAGTATATTGCATTATTCATTCCCTCATCCAATACACCAAAAAGAAAAACACAAACAGATAAGATTGAGTTTTAATCTAATTCTCTGTATTGTAAAAAAAATTGATTTTCTATATACAAAGATTATTGTTTTTGTAGCGTTGGACGTCAATTAACTGTTGATTCTTATTGTTAATCTTAGGGAAATTAAGAGTATATTTTGATGCTCAATGTTTATATCATTTATTATGCTGATCAACTAGCTAGCGATAATTCATTAAACTTTTGGGACCGCATCAAATGTTCGTCGTACCCGGCCAGTCAACAAATGGTTCCATGAACGCGATAGGTGTTAATAATAGTTTTAATTTTTGTGCATTTATGTGTTTGTTTGTTTATATACAGTTAAATCCGTTAAAAATATTGGTCCTTATGTTAAAAAAATGTGATTAATTATTAAATTATGTTTGCATAAAGAAAAATTATTGTTTTAGTAACATCAGAGGAGAGGCCAGATGTTATTACTAAGGGAGGCAATTTTTTTTAAATTCAAGTTAAAATTTTGGAATAATAAAAAATAAAATTGAAGTTTTACACTTTATGTTACATTTATTATTTTAATATAAGGTTGTTTTTAGAAAAGTAAGCCAAAAATGGGTTATTAATATGCATTCTGATAATTTTACAAGTTTGAATGAGACAAATAATATACAATTTGATTATCTTATAAAATTGAAGGGAGCAAATAATAAACATATTTGATAGTTTTATAATTTTGAAGAGGGCAATAGGATATTATTTGTTAATTTTATATTTTAAATAAATTAGTATATACAAAATGACAAAAGAAAAAAAAATCAAAATTATAAAAATGTTAAATACATTGTATATTGCGTATATTATTTAAGCATATAAAAATGTTAAATACATGGTGTATCTATTAGATATAGATTAGGCTACTAAATTTCAACTACTATATAGGAAAAAAACTACAATGCCGACTGAGATTTGAAGAAAATCTTGGAGAATGGACCATAATAAATTCATTTCATTTGGAGACTTTTCCTCGTGTACTCATTTTAAACTTCTTAACTACCCTTTGTTCTTATGAGTTTTCTTTTGTCGACACTACAAATTTTTGATGGATCAAGATTCTTTCTTGTTGAGAAAACAAGAGGAAATTCAGTTCTTTCTTATTTGTCCGATATAAAAGTATACGGATTGATTTGATTTAAGAAAATAAAAAACCTAAAAAATAAAAAAAAATCATTGTCAAAACACTTTTTACCTCGACGTTAGTGTTAAGGTAGTCGCACTCGTTTTCGTTCAGCATAGACTGTCAAAATAAATACTAAAAAACAACTTTTGAATCACGTCAGCATGCATGTGATGATCACTTTAGAAAATGTTGATAAGAAATATGGTGAATGAGATTTAACTTGACACTGATATAATACATAATGATAAACCGATGCTCAACTTAATAGAGAGTTATAAAAGAAGATGAAACATGTAGAAGAAATAAAAGGTTTACTTTTTTTTAAGACTGAAGATTTAAGTTGTAACTAATTAAATAATTTTATTGACCTAGTCAAAATCCAGGGCATTCGAAGGGTTAATGCCAAAGGATGTTTGGTTCAATTCATGGAACCATAGTTAAAATATGTGAATGAAAATGCGGAATCAGAATTAGATAGCAACTTTTCCAGTATTTGGTTTGTACCATAAAATAAATATAGAAATGATTAATGAATTTTATTTAAAATTTAAACAGAGTCAGATAATGACAAAAATTAAGAAAATGAATGGAATGAGCATTTTGAGTTGTTGGTGAAGAATGAAAATTCATATATATCAATGAATCAACCTAGCTAAGTATAATCCATTAAAAAATTAATAACCAAATATATGAACGATCATTCTCATTCGTATTTTATCGTTCATTATCGTTAACCAAACAACAATACAACGTCAAAACATGAAAGTCGATTAAAAAAAGGAAAAACTAAATAGTTGACCTCATCTTTATTAAATACGTGATTAATTTTCTTTGGTTTTCTTTTCTCCTTTTAGATCATGATAATTTCTCACGTGAGGATTTAGGTGTGAAATGATATAAATAAAAAATACAATTAAAAAAACAATGTATGCCATGTCAATTATGCAATTGCATGTAGTGTACACAAATTAATCAATGAAACAAATAATTTTCTAATGTATCTGGGAAGGATGAAGGCTGCCAAATCAAACCAGAATAAAACTGTTTTCTTCCTCCTCCAGATCTGTTTTGTAATTGAATTCAGGCAAATGAGATTTAAATATCTTACATTTTCACATTTTAATATTAAATAAGGACACGTTTTCTCAATTATCAGTTAACTTGGTTTCTAAATTTTAATTTTTTTTTAATTTAGTTGTTGAACTTACACGATTACAATTAACACTTTCCGTCACTGCCGAGTCATTTAACTGTTCTCGTTTTTTATATTTGCCAGATTTGGGGAAAAAAGGGGATAGGATTGTGTGCTGTTGAAAGATAACGCCTTATGTGAAGCACCATCATTTTTTTTTTAGCTTAAACGTAGATCTATCTCGAGTCAACCAGACATCTAAGGATTTTCTCTACATAGCTCTTAAACACTTGCTGGGACAATGAATCACACGTATCTCCACGTGATATTGTCTACTTTAGGATTGCGATCTTTACATTGTCAAATTACATTTAAAATGTTAATTTTTTAGGTAAAGTTTTACAATCTTTTATAATAAAACCACTTACGTATCACCGGATTTCTTCTTTAAAAAATATTTCGCAGCAACGTGATGTATGAATAAGAAAAAAAAATTCAACAAATTAAGAAGCCAAACTTGTGACAACCAGAGAGCTACTATTTTCATTTTCATTATGATAATTTGTCAATGTCACTTTTTCAAGTCATCGAGAGAAAAGTTCAGCCATTACTCTAGTCATTTTCATGATGTATATCCGTATATTACTTTTCAATCATAATACAAGTTTTATCCATTCCATATAATTTAGTGAAGCCATCCACGTCTGGAATTGTTTTAATACGAAAAAAATAATTGACACACTTAAAAAGTAAACTATCAAAACCACAGGGAATTATCTTGTAGTAGTGATTGATGGGCGGTTGAGTATGACAGATGCAAGATAAAAAAAGAAAGGGGATTTCACGAATGGGGATTTCACGAATGGGTATTATCCTAGGCCTCAACTCATCTAATATTTTTATTATTATTATCATCATCATGCCTATAAGTACAAACACATGAAAAAGAAAAAGAGGAGGGAGAGCACCTAAGCAAACCTCAACTAAATGTATTGCCCTTCATCTCTTCTCTAGTCAACAACTATGTAAAATTTTTTACATAAGTGAATATCAACAATCTTCTCGTGGTTCTTATTTCGTTTAAGGGGTTTCCACGCAAATGATGATATCTTTATTTTCTCTTTAAATTATGATCTTAATTATTTGTTCATAGAGCATTTTCCAAACCGAAAAAAACCTTTACTCACACAATATCCTATATATGAATACAAATACTTAATCATATATATCAACTAAATTATTAATCTAGAGTATGTTTGTTAGTGTTTATGACTATAAGTGTTTTAATTACACATTGAAATAATAATATTTTAGTTTATAATTATATCATACATATTTTTTTTGAAAATCACTTGCATATATTTTCAGGTATATTTATGTGCATGTAAAAATAGTTTAGAAAACACAGTAGAGCATGTGTTTTGTTTTGTAAAAGTTCTTTCATATTCTATACACTAAAATGTATTTTAAACAACAATATTTACTAAATATATTTGATTAAAAGTAACATTTTTAATGCGTTAAAGTGTTTCTAGATGAAACGCTCTCAAACTCATCCCTAATTTCTTAATTAAAATCTTGACCTTTGGAAATTCCTAAAGGCAGTGAAGATCATCTTCCTTTTGCTCTTACCACATGTATGTATTATTTTACATGGTGAGAGATACATATCTAAATTGCATTTTCTAATATTAATGTTTCACGTGACCTATTTCCATATGAGGTAATTAGAGTGCACAGAAAACAAACTTATAGATAATAATTCCACCAAATAAGATTGACCGTTATCTCATCCTCCATAAAACACACATAATGCAAAAAAGAAGAAAATTTTTGGACAGTGAAAGCTATCGGTTTGTAGTTGCAAATAATTAATAAAATAATGAAAAATAATCGGCAATAATATATGTTTGATTTCTGACCTATTTTGTGTAATAAGCTAATTCTTCCACGTGAAGTGTAATTCGGGTTTAGCCAAAATGAAGAATTTGAAATATTTATAAAACTCAATAAACTCTTGACCGACAATGTATTCATTGTTTTAAATTTAAGCAGATCACTAAATGAATATATAAAAGGGAAAACTTTACAATGCCGGAAAATTATTCTTGACATTAATGTTAGGTCATTATGATTTTTAGATTGTTAATTTTGGAGTAATCTGAGCAATACAAAATTTAACAGGTAACAAGTTTTTTTGTTCATTAAATACATATTGAGTTCATCAAATACGTACTAGGTTCATTAACTACATATGTATTGAGATTCACCAAATATGTACAAATTAATAGTTTTTGGAAGAGTTTACTAAATACATATTGGGGTTCACCAAATATGTATTAGGGTTCACCAAATACATATTGGGGTTCACCTAATACATAGTGAGGTTCACCAATTACGTAGTGGGCTTCACAAAATATGTACAAAATAATAATTCTTGGAGGGGTTCACCAAATACGTACTAGAGTGCATCAATTACGTAGTGAAGTTTATCAAATACGTACAAATTAATAATTTTTGGAGGGGTTCATCAATCACGTACTGAGGCTCACCAATTACATATTGGGGTTGATTATTTATGTAGTAGAGTTCACCAAATACGTATAAATTAATAATTCTTGGAAGGGTTCACCAAATACATAGTGGGGGTTCACCAATTACGTATTGGGATTCACCAAATATGTACAAATTAATAATTCTTGGAGGGGTTCACCAAATACGTACTGGGGTTCACCAATTACGTACTGAGATTCACCAAATACATACAAAATAATAATTCCTGGAGAGGTTCACCAAATACTTATTGGGGTTCACCAATTACGTAGTGGGGTTCACCAATTACGTATAAATTAATAATTCTTAGAGGGGTTCACACAATACGTACTGGGGTTCACCAATTACGTACTGGGGTTCACCAATTACGTAGTACGGTTCACCAAATACGTAGTACAGTTCACCAAATACGTATAAATTAATAATTCTTGGAATGGTTCACAAAATACGTACTGGGGTTCACCAATTACATATTGGGGTTCACCAATTACGTAGTGAGATTCACCAAATATGTATAAAATAATAATTCTTAGAGGGGTTCACCAAATACGTACTGAGATTCACCAATTACATATTGAGGTTCACTAAATACATAAAATCTAATCGTCATACCTAATAGGTGAATCACCTATTTTTAGCCCCTAGACGAAAGCCAAACGCTAGTTTTATGCCTTCAATCACATGTTTCATTCCTAAACACCATGTATAAATAGGTGATCGCTAGTCACCCTCTCAATCGCCAGTTTTTTTGACCTAATCACTATTTATAT
Organism: Datisca glomerata; assembly: GCA_003255025.1. Classification (NCBI taxonomy): domain Eukaryota; kingdom Viridiplantae; phylum Streptophyta; class Magnoliopsida; order Cucurbitales; family Datiscaceae; genus Datisca; species Datisca glomerata. The sequence goes on along the minus strand of QANY01011764.1, from coordinate 83,122 downwards.
GGCTCAAATTGTCATTCATCAGAATCAACTGTAAAATTGATATTTTATAATTATTTACCATACACCGAGAAAATCATTGATAAAAATAGAAAAAAAAACTAGTTATTTTAATGCAAACATTCATGATACTCACTTATTATGTGAAATTAGATCGGATTAATTAAGGATTCTTGATACAATTGAACACTTATTCATAAACTCGCTAAAAGTTATAATTGATAATGTTGTTGTGTTTTTGTGACAAGTATCGAGCGAGACGAGTTTTCACCATATATAATTATATGGTCGTGATATTGTGACAGTCGGTAAATCCTATTTATCGGTTTGACGAACACGTATATCCCTCAAGGTCATATTATATCTTTAAATCAAACATATCTGTAAAAGTTTGATATTGAATATTGAAATTTAAAATTTTAACCTTTTATTTTATTAATTATAACCCTATAAAATTTGAAAAATAACCTATTTACGTTTTAATTTATAAGCATATAAATATAGATTTATTTTTATGTATCCATCTGAATTTTTTTAAGCATAATAGGGTGTAATGAGACCAAACGCTTGTGTGTCTGGCGTTTGGGGTCCAACGACTGTGTGACTGGCGTTTGGGGCCCAAACGCGACCACCAGGCCCGAAATGCCAGTCTTGAATGGTGACTCACCATGTAATGATGGTTTAGATCCTCATTGTGACGTTTGATCTAACGTGGTGTTTAGGGCCTCAATACCGACAGTTTTAATGTCTATTTTGGTAGTTTTAATGTCTATTGCGGTGGTTTTAGTATCTATTGTTTGGTTTTAGTCTATTGCGGCTGTTGTTGTATTTATTGTTGCAGTCGTAGTGTCTATGACATCGGTTTTAGTATTTATTTTCACATATTTGGTCATTTTCATACACTTGATAATTTTTTTATTTTCACATGCACGTAGCATTTTTCATTCACTTAATAATTTTCTCATACTTCACCATTTTTATGGACTTATTTTGTTCACTTAATTATTCTCATGCACTTAGTCATATTTTCACACTTAAACATACATATTTATTTCACACAATTATGTCTTTCATGTACTTGCAAATTCTAGATCTCTTTCTCCCTCTCATAAAATTATGCCTTGCATTTATCTTTTTTCACACACTTAGTCATTTTTACACACTTAGTCATATTCACACGCTTGATCATTTTACACACTTAGCTATATTCACACACTTGATCATTTTACACACTTAGCTGCATTCACACACTTGATCATTTTCACACATAGTTATTCCATGACTCGTTTTCACAAATTTTCACAAACTTAATTATACACTTAGTCATATTTTCATTCTCCACTTTTCCATTTTCACGTATTTGTTTTGATGGAACTTCACTATTTTCACGTGCTTAACTATTTTCACGTACTTAACTAGAGGTACATTTTAGGTGAACCCCAAAAATATTCTTTTTTACATTTTGGTGAACCCCTTTATACCGGTGATTTTATTACCTTTAACGGCAGTTTTTGTGTTTATACTGGCGGTTCTAGTGGAATATTTTAGTGAACACCAAGAATACTCTTTTTTATATTTTGGTGAACCTCCTATACCGGCGATTGTTTACACAAGTAAGCACATTAATCATATTAATCACATACACTTAATCATTTTTAATCACATACACTTAATCATTTTAATCACACACACTTAGTCATTTTTACACACTTAATCATTACACATATAGTAATTTTCATATATGCAAATTGTCATTCCATGTTGATCATATCACAAATTAGCTATTTTTAAACACTTAGTCATATTTTCATTCTCCACTTTTCCATTTTCACATACTTGTTTTTAGGGAACTTAACTATTTTCACGTACTTAATCATTTTCACAAGATAGTCTTTTCACAAAAGTTTTTTGATGCACTTTGCTGTTTTTAAACACTTAGTCATTTCACACCCTTAGTCATTGAGTTTCACTCCAATCTTTGTTACGTGAAGGACCTAGCCATGGGAACTATCCTGCTCAAAGGGAGACTTAAGGATGACTTATATGAGTCCTTTGCACTAGAAAAGAAGCTTTCCACTGCTATGACCTGTTCCTTTTACTTTTTTGATGATTTTGTGCAAACTTTTACCTCTGCTGCTATGTTTTTAGTCCTACCTGTTTCAATTTCAAGAAAAATGATGTTTGTACCTTTTCTAGTTCAATTAAGCCATTTTTGGCCAATGACAGTGTATTAAACTCATTGCATTAGTCTAATGGAAATGTTTCCATTTGTCCATCTGCTTCTGTGTGCTCGACTGTTGGTATTACTAATCATAGATTATAGCGTCTAAAGTTAGGTCATCCATCTGCTAAAAACACTAATCAAGTTCTGCAATAAATCAACTTACCTTATCAATATGGTTCTAATTCTGTCTTTCATGCATGTCAATTAGGAAAAAGCCACAGATTGACCTATCACACTTCACCAACTGTAACAACACAACCCCTAGAACTAATTCACTTAGATCTATAGAGTCCTACCCCTATAACCTCAAATGGATACAAATATTACATCCATTTTCTGGATGATTTCTCTAGATATACCTTGATTTACCCCTTAAAAGTGAAGTCTGATGCATTCTAGATCTTTCTTTTCTTTAAAGCTTCAGTTGAAAAACAACTAGAGTTGCCTATTAAATTTGTCTAAACAGAATGGGGTTGAGTATAGACATTTTGCTCAGTATCTCCAAACTTAGGAAATTGCCTTTAGACACACATGCCCTCACACTCATCATAAGAATGGTAGGGCTAAAAGGAAACACAAGCATATTGTTGAATTAGGTTTGACCTTGCTAGTTCAAGCATCCATTCCTCTTCATTATTGGTGGTATGCTTTCATTACTGCTACCTACCTTATAAATAGGTTACCATATCTGCTCTAATTCATTTTTCATTTTATCAAACATTTTTTAACAAAAAACCATATTACAACTTTCTAAAAGTGTTTGGTTGTACATGCTTTCCCCACTTGAGACCCTACAACACCCACAAATTGGCTTTTAGGTCTTCCCTATGTGTGTTTCTAGGCCATTCTTCTAATCATAAGGTCTACTTGTGCCTACATCCTTTAGGCAAAATTTTCACAACTACCAATGTTATTTTTTATGATAATTTGTTTCCTTTCACTACTGGTTTCATGCATAAATCTCCTCATTTATTGTCTGTTACTGGGTCTGCTTTACCTTCTTAGTATGTTCCCTCTATGCCTCTAACCCTTCTTACAGGTGCTTCTATTTCTGGTTCCTAAGCTCATTCAAGCTCACCACCTCATGTCTCATCTCAGGTACTATAGTTCCTATTACCCCCATAAATTTTCCCACTTCTACTAACCTGAACAGACACATCATACCTCAGCAAGAAATAACTTATTCTTTAACATTCATGCTGATATTCCCACTCCTATCACTAATGTTCATCCCATGGTTACAAGGGCTAAGGCAGGCATAAGAAAATCCAAGGTCTATGCTACTACACTACCTCAATTTATTCAAACTGAGCCTAAGACACTCAAACGGGATTTGGCTCTTCCCCTTAGAAAAAGGCTATGCGGGAGGAGTTCCATGCTCTTCAACTGAATCATAAATGGACTCTAATGCCTCCTCATCCACAATGAACATAATTGGCAATAAGTGGGTCTACAAGCTCAAACTCTATCCTAATGGGATTGTCTAAAGGCACAAAGCCAGATTGGTTGCCAATGGCTTCCACCAAACTCGGGGCCTGGATCTCTATGGGACTTTTAGTCCAGTTGTGAAGCCAATGTCTGTGAGGCTTTTTCTTACACTGTCGATAAGGCTTTATTGCATGGACATCTGACAGAAACAGTTTATATGCAGCAACCTGATGACTTCATTGAACCCTCCAAACCTATTCATGTGTATAAGCTTAATAAGCCACTCTATGGCCTTAAACAGGACCCTTATGCATGGTATGATAAGATAAATGTGACTCTCTTCCACCAATGTTTTAAAGCTACTAAATTAGATACATCACTGTTTATCCTTCATCAACCTAGTCAAACTATCTACTTACTTGTGTATGTGGATGATATTTTGATTACAGGAAGTGATGCTCATTATATTTCTACTTTGATCTCTGCTCTTAATTATGAGTTTGCTTTAAAAGAACTTGGTTCTATGCATCACTTCTTTGGCATTGAGGTTACAACTTCCTAATCTGGTATGTTGCACAAAACATAGATGGAAGCTGCAAAACTTTGCCCTACTCCTGCCTCTGTTTCTACTAAACTTACTAAGGATTAGGGTGTGCCTCTTAGTAATACTTCACAGTATAAGCTTAATTGAAGCTCTTCAATATGCTACCATCGCACGCATAGATTTCTCAAGTACGTTAAAGGCAATATCACTGAGGAGTAACTCATCCAACCCGCATCTTCTTTCAGAATTGAGGTTTTTTCTAATACAGATTGGGTAAGCTGCACAAATGACAGAAAATCAACTTGTGGCTATACCATTTTTCTTGGTTCTTCCTTATTTTCTTGTCCTCCGAGAAGCAACATGTGGTGGCTAAAAGCAATATTGAGAGTGAATATAGGGCCTTGGCTCACACAGCAGCTGGAATTTCTTGGATCTAGTCCCTTATGCAAGCGATGTGATGTCTTTTTTCCTCTACTCCTATTATATGGTGTGATGATGAAGGAGCGGCCTCCATAGCATCAAATCATGTCTCTCATGCTAGGATTAAGCATATTGAGATAGATGTTCACTTTGTGAGAGACAAAGTGCTTGCAAAGCTTTTTGAAATCTGGTATATTCCTTCTCCTCAGATTCAAACTCTCAAAACAGAGAGAACCACGAAAATTCTGTATATATTTCTGAAAAATCAAGTGGATATCCCAACTAGATTCCATCTGGGTGGTTTTACATCACTTGAAAGAGTCCTCCAAAACAAACTTTCATGAAGTTGATTTGGTCAAACTCAATCACATACATGTACATGCAATATGTGGTTAATAATAATAACACACATATAAATAAATAATAGCATGCAATATGAATATATGTATTTATGTATGTGGTACACCAAAAAGTAATATGAGGTTCTTTCCAAATAAATGGATTTATCCATCACATAGACATGTTTCAAAACACAATTGAAAGGCTTTTTTGCCACATTTATCCAACATTTTGAACTCCTTTTGGCTACTTTTTTCGCATCCCAGTAAGGCAATGACTTGTTTGCTTTGTTGTCATGCTTGTAATTGATATTCAACAAGGTGATAATATATGGCCAACCGTTATGTATGAGAACTATGGGGATGGTTGTTTAAATTCAATTTTGTAAATGTGAAGTGTTATTGGTTTTTTAACTAAAATCAGATTAAATATATTGAAAATAAAAGAAAGTTACAATTAGGTAGCCTGTGTTCCCCTAACAATAAGTTTTTCAGACTCAACCAATCTAACGATAGAAGGAAATATGCATAAACTATTAAAACTAATTCTACCCTGGCTATGATTTTCTATAGCAATAGTAGTAGAATTGCATGTTCTACTAATCCATATTAAAGACATATTCTTAGACTGATTTAATTTGTCATGAATTTGGCTACCAAATCTGATACTCTCCAATCTGTGCACCAATTGGACTTGACTCATTTTACATCAACTTTTGAATCACTTTCAACAAGGGTTTTTAGGAAAATATACCATTTAAAAACTTTATTTTGTTAAATAGTCAATAATAATAATAATTAAAAAATAACCATTTTAGAAAAGTCAACAAATTTATAAACTACATTTACTATAATACCCCGTCAACTACATTTACTAATGATCATTTATCCTAATTAATAGCTAAACTAAATGAATTTTTATTTTTAAATTGTAGGAAAGATTTATCCATTTTAAGTTACTTAAAAATTAAAGGATTAGATTATTATCCTTAATTTATTTTAATTATTTTTATATATACCTATTTAATTATAAATAATGAGCTTTTACTATTATTTTTATATTGATAATAAGATTACATATTTTTGAATATTAATATATATTTTTATTATTTTCATTATACAATCAATATGTGTTAATCGATACTGATAAATATTATTTTTAATAATCTTTTTATCACTTTTAACGTAATTTATGTAAACAACTATTATCAGAGTAATGATGAATGTTTAGATGAATTTACAAAAATAATTATGATTTATTCATTAATAGTTATAACAATCTTTACATAAATAATTATTGCAATCCATATAAATATTAATATTTCTTTAACAAAAGTATGTAAAAAATATATTGTCACGAATAATTTGTAATATATTTCCAAAACTTTGAGTTGATTGTTGTGTTAGATGAGGTCGTTGTATTAGTATTTTGGTATTTAAATTGTGTAGACAATAATAACAAGATTTCACTTTGAATTCACCATTCTTGAAATGCTACACTAGCATATCATTCCTTAGATTATAATTTATAGGGATAAAATAGATATTGTTAGAAGATCTTGACAATAATGTTACTACGGATCAGACATCTGAAATGAATGAGAATGTGTCTCATCTCCTTGATCCGAGTGGGAGTAACAATTTGACCGATGATACAAATTTGCAAGAAGATTATATACAGAGAAGTACTCATAAAAGTATTCCTCGCCGACGTTTTGAACTCGAGGAAGAAGCTTTTATGATTGCTCTAGATGATGAACATGAGCCGAGAACTGTACAAGAGGCTCTTTCATCAACAGTAAATGATCATTGGTTAAAGGAAATGAAAGAAGAAATTGAGTCAATAAGAACAAACCATGTCTAGGACTTGGTTAATCTTCCACCACGGCGGAAAGCTATTGGGAACAAATGGACTTTCAAACTTAAACACAAGGAAGATGGATCTATAAAAAGATATAAGGCACGTTTGGTAACTGAGGGTTACACTTAGAGTGATGATTTAATTAATCCTAAAATACTGTCATTAAAATTTATAAATCTTGCATCTCGTAAGGCTAAAAAGACAGAGGTATTTAGGCATCTTCTTGTGAGTGGCTTAACTCCAATCTGGACTAAACCAAAATGAAGGAAATTATATCCTTCAAGAATGTATTTAATGTTTATCTTCTTTAATTCTTGTCTCTCTAATTCCTCCTACTTAAATTATAATTGATTCCGCACATTTGGTATCAGAGCCAAACCTGGTGGGGACAACTATTGTTTCTACTTCAAGAAGGATATAATTTCCTTCATATGGTTTAGTCCCGATTGGAGTTAAGCCACTCACAAGAAGAGGCCTAAATACCTATGTCTTATTAGCCTTGCAATATGCAAGATTTACAAATTTTAATGACATTATTTTAGGATTAATTGAATCCTCACTCTGTAATAGTCCAATCCATTTTGACTATTTCCCAGATTTATATGTTAGCTTAGCAGACCCCTATATTTTAAAATCATAAACTTTAAATATTAAAACTAGTGGTTATCAAGTCCTAGAAGGCACCCAACCCGTAGCTTTGATCTTCAGAATTCATTACAAAGTTACCAAAACAAATGTGAATTTCCAAGCCATCAATAAGAGTCCAAAGAATCAAACCCTATTGATCCAATATAGCTAAAGTCATGCTAATATTAGAGTTCCTAAAATAATTAGGTGGTCTGATATTACTTTACCTTCAAATTGGCTTTTAACTAATGAAAGTCAACCTACTCATGTTCAAAGACCAATTGAAGATGTAGATTACATCCAGCAGTACGTGGATGGTATTATTAAAATTAACTTTCAATCATCTTCTAGTTCTAGTCCACAAATTAGGAAGTATAGTCAATCTAGTACCCCTAGTAGTTCTTTTTTTGGATCATCCATTAATAATGATCAAGATATTAGGATTCAATAATTAAAACAAGAATTAAAAAATTTAAGACTTAAAAGCATAGCCACAAGTTCTCAAGTTAGTCAGCAAGTCTATGATAATAAGTCTGAACAATCTGACGAAGTTGAAGCTTAAGCACCCAGTGAATCGAATTTCCAAGGAAACCTTCATCCTGCTAATCCTCAACTCCTAGTCTTAAGTATAGGCACCTTAAGCCAATAATACAAACCAGATTGGGAAGGTCTAACCCAACACAATAATGACTCAGCCAATCTAGATAGACACAATAGGTTTAGAGATTCATATGATATGGGTTAAAGAAAAATCATACTTGCTGAATGGAAGAAATTCATGCAAGAATTTAGAGTTGACATGTTTTTCCTTGATTACATCGAGGATATATATGAGAAAAATATTAAAGTAATTTCGAAATCCAAATAGGTCAAGGAAGACTCCAGTGTATAACTGTTAGTCATCCACCATCTGAAAAATCTTAATAAACCACAAAAATTCTCTAATCAATGCTTCTCCTTTCAAAATTGCAAAAGAAGAAGAACCAAATAAAAAAGTAGTTGGAGACACCAATCAAAGTCTAATTATAATAGGAATATAATTAGACAAAATTGAGAATAAGGTTGATGTTCTTAATGAACCTAAACCGAATAAAACCCTGAAAGAAAAACATTAATAAATCTTTCAGATAAAACCACTTTAAAAATTATTCCCATTAATAAACAGATTGATAAAATGCTTCATGGATTAAAAACTAAATCTATTGAGTCATCTTCTTCTGTTAAGATTGTTAACCAAGGCAACAGTTTAGAATTTGAAAGTAAGTATGAAAAAATTGGTGAAATATTTCAAGAATTGAGAGTAATTAACCAAGATGAAAATTCAGATTCTGAAAGCCATATGTCAGAATCAACCTATGAATCATCTACAATAAATGAATTTTCAAATATTAACAATATTGAAAAAATACTTAAAATTTTAGAAATTAATAAATTAAAAAGGAAATGGCATAAGAAACTCACGCCTCCTCACATTCAAATTACTGAATTTTCTCTTGTTAATCAATTTTCTGTTTCTGTAGAAAAATTATATGAATGGAACATTGATGGATTTTCTGAACAAGAAGTCATCAATAAATTACAACACATGGCAATGGTAACTAATAGCTACATTACCACACATAATTTACTTCATAATGAGGTAATAAATTTTTTAGTTATAGGATTCACAGGAATGCTACATTCCTAGTGGAAAAAATATCTCACAGAAGAATCCAAAAAGACCATTCTTTCAGCAGTAAAGATTGATGCTGAAGGAAACTCAACTATTGGACAGTATCAAGAAACAATACATGATGCCATCAATACACTTCTTTACACAATAATTGAACATTTTATTGGAACGCCAAGTAATATTACTTCGCGTATTCACGATCAATTAACTAATATTAGGTGTTCAACCCTAAGTGATTTCAATTGGTACAAAAATATATTCTTATCCAGAGTTATATCAATGGATGATAGTAACGAACCATTTTGGAAAGAAAAAATTATAAATGGATTACTTAATCTATTTGCACACAAAATAAGAACAATATTTAGTAATGGCCTAGGTAATATAGATTATGGTAGGCTAACTTATAGAACAATAAATACTATAATACAAAAGGAAGGATTAAAAATGTGTCTTGATATGAATATCAATAAACAAATTAGAAAAGAAAGTAAAACTGCTAAATAAGAGTTAGGTAATTTTTGTGAGCAATACGGTTTACCCTCTATTGCCCCTTCTCAGAAAAATAGGAAAAATTCTCACCTAAATCATAGAAGGTCTCACAAACCCTATAAGAAGAATTATCATAAAAACATAAATAAAAAATTTGATCAATCTTTCTCAAAGAATAAAAATATTGATAAACGGTTCTCTAAGAATAAAAACTATTCTAGGAAATTTACTAAAAATTTTGATAAAAATAATATTACGTGTTTCAAATGTGACCAGAAAGGTCTTCTTTCTAACACATGTTAAGTTAGAATAAAATTAATCAATTAAAAATTTCTGAATAAGATAAACAGGAATTATTTAGAATCCTAGAGACAATAGATTATTATGAAAGTAATAGTGAAGATTTAGGAGAATATAAAACCCAAGAATCCTCTGAAACTGAATTATCAAGTTCTGACAGTGATTCTCCTAACATCATTATGGGGTATAGGAATAGTTATTGTCAAAAATTTAATGTCTTGAATAAAAATGAAGAACAAGAAACCCTTTTGTTTGATTTAATTAGCAAAATTAAAATTTCAGAATTAAAACAAGAATACCTTAAAAGATTTAAAAAGGTAATTATGAAGATAGAAAATACTAAATCTAATAATAACAATACTGTAAACATTTCACAAACTCTTGAAAAATTCAATAGGGTAAAAGGAAAAGAAAAGGAAGTCACCTCACAGGAACTTCAAAAAGAAATAAAAAATATTAAAATAGAAATAAAAGAATTAAGAAATTCTAACACAGATATAAAGGAATAATTAAACCTTTTAAAAATAGAAAATCTAATTAATAAAGAAGAATTTAGTGAACCAAGTAAATTACTAATTTTTGATAATGAAGTTGAAGAACCTATTATTAGCAGTCAAGACGATGATAACTTCATCCAAATACTTAATCACGTCAAAATAAATAAAAATGGCACATAATGGTCAGGATAAATATTCAAGATTTTGATTTCACGACAATGGCTCTTGTTGATTCAGGAGCAGATTTGAATCGTATGCAAGAATGACTAGTTTCATCCGCCAATGGTACTCGTATGCATATCAATTATGAAATTTTCAAAGTTCATATTTGCCAAGACAATGTGTATTTTAAAACATCATTTGTCTTAGTAAAAAATAAGACGGATAAAATAATTTTAGGTTTATCGTTCATTTTTTTATTGTATAATTTTACAACAGAGCATGATGGGATAATTACATATCTCGTAAATGAACCTGTCAAGTTCAAAAAAAAAATTCTTACAATGAGAAATTGAAAACCTTAAGACAAAATTATGTTTTCAAATCCATAAATTCAATTTTTTGTAAAGAAAGAAAATTGTGTTTTTTACCGTGAGAAAAAAATTTAGAAGAATTTAAGAATAAACTCAGAATTCTACTCTTCAAAGTCAAATCTTCAAACAAGGAGTTCCTCGTCTAATGATTAATTATAAGTTTCTTACCAATATTGTGGAATGGATAAAATATACAATACCAAACAAAAGACACTTAATCAACAGGCTTAAAAATACTGATGTATCCTCTAAGTTTAGCATAAAAATTAGTTGTTGGCAAATTCAGACAAATAAAATTAAGAAATACAAGATTATATTTGATCATTATAAATAAAAAATAATGTCATTTGATCTTAGATTTGCTCCAAGTAAATTTCAGAATATAATGATTATACTCTTTACTGATTTCTCAATTGTCTGCATTAATAATATTCTTATTAAACAATAGCGGTTGAGTTTCTTGATTGTTTACAATTGTGAATATGTTAAACAATATTGGAACTATTTTAAATTATTTGTCATGATAATAAAACAAAATAGTTTAGTTATCTATGCAAATAGAACCAAACTGTTTCAATCTAATGAAAGATTTTCAGGACTTGAAATTTATTATTTCATTAATCAAATCATACAAATTGCTTTGATTCAAAGATATCTTTTAAAAATTAACTACGAATCTGCAAAATATGTTTTGGATGGGAAAATATTACTTCTGAACAAATTCTTGCCAGGTAGTAGCCTATTCTTAGTACTTTTAACTCCAATGTTTAATCTGTTAATAATCCAATTCATGACCTTCTTTCTTATAAATTTATGCAGGAAATCATTCCAAGATTCTACAATGGAGAAATTTGAGAATTCTGGCCTACTAAAATACGGAAAGGTAGAACCCAGAATACTCGATCAAAATTCTTTTAAAACCAATAAGCTCAATGGCAGGACATCTGCTTTTTGTTCAAAATCCTCATTTATTAATTATGGTCATAATGGATTTGAGTATCCAAGAAATGACTTGATTGATGAATTAAATAAAATTTTAAAAGATGTTGGGTTGAAGCATGACTTCAATGCAGCATTAGTTTAATGGTATGAAAAAGGGTTGAAAATAGGTTTTCACAAAGATAGTGAAATCTGTTATGATAACGGAGAAATTTTAACTGTGAACCTTTTAGGACAAGCAATATTTAAGTTGAATTTCCCAATAAATCAATCAAAGAATTTTTTAACTGGAAGGAACCTTCTTCGTCATGCCTAACGAATTTCAAAAAGATTATAGGCATGCAGTGGAATCGTTAACTAAAAGAATCAGTATCACTTTCAGAAAATATGTGAAAATGATGAATGGTTCAATAATAGAAGAGTCTTTGACTCAACAATTGGCCCTTAAGGCCCAGGTCATTGAGGATACTTCTACTCCTAACCAAGCTCAATCAACCCAATCACCAATCAACTCTGGCCAACCAATTTGACCCATTCACAATGTCCTTTGATGCCCAATCACTTTCAAAACACAAGAAATCATCATTTGATTTTCAAAAAATAGTCAACGAAAATCTCTTTCATATTGAGCCTCCATTTGCTCATTTGAAGGATCCAGCACAAATAGCCAAAACCTATTTCATTCCTAAATTTCATTATGTCCGTGGACACAATAACAAAAATCTCAGTTTCTACAAAAACGTTCTCTTAGAAATAGAATTCATAAAAATTAGCTCAATCAGAAATTTTAAGGAAATGATCATTTAACATTCTTTCTCTATTTTCAGAATCATAACTATGCAGGATTGGAGAATCCGTCCTTCAAGTTCCAAAGATGTTTTAAACAAAAAAAATATAATTATTTTGACTATATCGATGCATGACATAAGATTTTTTTGCATCGAAATAGTGATTCTTCTCACTTTTGGTTTTTAAATTTTGATATTACTTTCAAAACTGATTTTTCAAATTGGTTCTTAAAATGATGGTCCATTCATGGTCTTACCTTAGAGCTTTTTATAATTGATTTACAAAAATGTTTCAATTTATTTTTAAAGGTTTACAAGCCCTCACTAAATGAAGTTTCCTTTCCCCAAATACTTTGTTTTTCAATAAAATATAAAATACCTTGGATTTTGAAATGGAAATACTCAATGGAAAATGAAACCTTCATCAGAGAATATTATGTTAAATGATGGGATGAATTAAATACTCAGAAAATTATTGCATCCATTAATTATGAATTTACAAGTATCCATCTCAATATGAGACTAACAAATCATTTCTTCAAAGCTCCATTAATATTAAGAGCCCATTAACCTAACTCCACAAATAAAATTATCCAGTTCAAATTCTTCCAAATCCAAATCAAAATCTGAATCCAAACCCTCTTCAAAGGGTAAATCAAATAATACAAATCCAAAGTTCAAATTGAAGAAAAAATTAATCCAATAAATACTTCTCCTATTGGAAGAAAAGGATGAATCTGACTCTGAATCACATACGCAGTCAAGTTACTATAGAAAGGCCACTCCTTAGCAATTGAAGGTGGTAAAATGCCAATGATTTAATAAAAACAAAAATCAAGATGTATCATGATGACACCCCAGCACAATGCAACGATCATCAAGACAAAGCAATTATCAATAAGCTACAATGACTCTCCAATAGCAATAGTCACAATGACTTTTCCAGGGAACTCAATGCACAAAGATGGCCACAATGGCATCAATCATAGCAGAATATGAAGACACGAAGATCAAGATAACAATTATCGAAGGAATCTTTGTAATTATTTTCTTTCTGTAATTATTGTACTAGTTGTCAAAGAATTAGGCAACTATTTGTACTTTTTACTGTTCTTAGTCAAAAGTAAACAAAAGTAGAAATGTAAAATGTTTTTACTTTTGTAGAATAGAATAGTTCAGGTAAGTGATAGGTTCTCAGTGGACTCCACTTTCTTTGGCTATAAATAGGTAGCCTCTCTCATTTGTTCAGCAGAACTCGTTTTACAACTCTTAACTATTTGAGAGCTAAAACTTCTATTGTGAAGCAAAGCTTTCTTCCTCCCTATTTTGTAAATCTTTCTTCATCTTTTTCTTTCAACATTAATTAGTGAGCGAGAGCACTAATTAATCGTTGTCAATAAAACTGTTTGTGTAAGTTTTGAATCTTGCACCTTAATACAAAAGTATTTATTGTTCATCTTCTTTAATTCTTGCCTCTTTAATTCCTCCTGCTTAAATTATAATTGATTCCACACATTTGGTATCAAAGCCAAACCTGGTGGGGATAATTACTGTTTCTACTTCAATTTCTGCCTAACTAAGCTGTTCACCGCCTGTTATGGCTGGTTATTTTTATTTTATATATATACAGTTAGATCGGTCGGTTCGGTCCAGAATTAGTAGAAATTCTAGACAGTTTCGGTTCCTCTCTCTCTCTCTCTCTATATATATATATATATATATATGGTTGGACCGAACCAAAATTTCGTTCCTCTCTAAAAGGAGGACCCTACATGCCATATACGAGAAAAAATCAGTCTAGACCGATCAACTTCGATTCGGTCCTGATCGGATTAAACAGCATGGACGATTTTTTATCACCCTATTTGTCAGATGGTATGATAATATGTTGGAATCAAGAGATTAATGTTAGGAGTATATTTAATGCAAATAACATTATAGATTTAGGGATTGACTGGTGGGCAAGAATTACCTTTTTCTAGGTGCAGGGATCTAAGAGATAGATGGTCTCAGTTTAATAGATTATCAAATTTTAACCAAGGCAACTATGAACCTTGATTGTAGCAGGAGACTTCAATGAGTTATCTTCCCTTGAGGAAAAATCAGGTGGGAATGGTTTTGACTTTCACAGGGAGGAGATTCAATTCTTTCATTAATTCTTGTGGCTTTATAGATGTTCATGCAAAAGGAAATTTTTTACTTTGAGGAATGTAAGACAAGGGACAAATTGTATCTAGGAAAGGCTGGATAGAGTTCTGATTAATGACTCTTTTTTGTCCCAGTTCCCTCACCCGAAGTTTTGATCCCCCAATATAGGTTCAGACCATAATATGCTAGTTATAACTCTTGACAAGAAGATTCCTAGACCTGCTAAGAAATTTAAGCTTCTGGAGGAGGACATTGATGGGATTACTAATAGTTGGGAAAAGTATGGTTCTATTGGATGTATGGGAAACTTAATTAATGAATTAAAAGGATGCAAGAAAGAGATTTAGGACTGGAATAGGAATGCTAGAGGAAACTTAAAGGGGCAACTCAGTCAGTTAAAGAATGAGTTATCCCGGTTAGATGATGAAGAGGAGGGAGATAGGATAAAGAAGAGGGCCATTATAAATAATTTGGATAAGATTTGAAAACAAGAAGAAATATACTGGGGACAAAGGGCTAGGATAAATTAGCTTAAGGCTGGTGATAGAAAGACCAATTTTTTCATAAATCTGTTCTCAAAAGGAGGATGATAAATAACATAATTAATTTAAGAGATAAAGATGGTTTTTTTACAGCAAGAGGAGAATAAGCATTTTGCTGAAATTTTTAAATTGGAACCTGGATTAGGTGAGGGATGGGTCATTAGCTATATAGATATAGTGGTTAATGAAGAGGATAATGAGTCTCTTACTAATAGTGTTTCAGTTAAAGAAGTTAAGGAGGTTGTTTTTGAACTAGGTGTTGACAAGGCATCTGGCCTGATGGTTTCATCGTTTCTTTTACCAAAAATATTGGGTCCTAGTTGGAATTGTAAGGACTTCTTTGAAATCTCTCCAAGTCAATGAATGAAACTAATATCACTATGATTCCTATAGTACAACAACCTGAAAACCCTTCACACTTTAGACTATTACCCTTTGCAATTTCTCCTACAAAATTATTTCTAAAATTCTGTCAGACATACTGAGGAATATATTGGATAATATTATTTCTGAATCTATGAAGGCTTTTGTTGATGGAAAACAAATTTAACACAACTCCCTTATTGCTCAAGGAATTTTCTACCACTTAAAGAAAAGAAAGAAGGATAGGAAGGTAGTGGTTGCGCTCAAAATTGATATGTAAAAAGCCTATGATAGGGTCAATTGGGGTGTCTTAAAGAATTTACTTTTGAAAATGGGTTTTCACAACTATATCTATGAATTTTCTCTCTTTCAGCCAACTGTATAAAGATATCTCTCTTGTGAGTGTATTACTATTATCTCAGCAGTTGGCAAGAATTAGCATAGCATATACAGATGTCACTTTTTGTTCTTTTAAAAAGCACAAGAACATATAATGAGAGTTTCTTACCAGTTATCTTCTATATAATCATCAATTCTCCAGAGTATGTCCTTTAATTTATTTTTCTTTGTAACAACCTATGTGATTTTGTACTTAAATTTGCATTATTGTGGGCTGCTTCCTAGGATTTTGATTCGGGCTCATGTCATTTATCTCATTTGATATTGTGCTTAGAAACATATTATTTCTTTGATTCGGGATCTTGTTATTCATCTCCATTGTTTTTTATTTTCTTTTTTTTAGATTTTTTATATCGTCACCAAGCATTAAAATATATTCTGATTTTGGCAATGAAGTCCCAAAAGAGAGCTTGAAGAAATGGAAGGATCTCTATATAAAGAGCGTAGATAAGAGATGGTGCAACTGAAGTAGTCATTAAAAACCACTAGGATTTGTATCTTGTTCTGCTACTTTCTGGTATAATATTTATATAGTGATGTATAGAATATGTTTGAAGTGTGTTTCGAAGGGATTTATATTGGAAGAAATATTCATTTGTAGTGGTACTTAATTTAGTTTCAAATAGAAGTGAAAATTGTTAATGTTTGTATCGAGAAGTCAAGAATTTTGAGACAACAAGCATTATGTTACTCCACGGAGCAATCATGCATACAACCTTCACCAAGGCCTTATCTGAATTGATGAAATGGAAGGACCTCTACAAAGAGTATATATTAAGTGAATCAACTATTATGTGTCTACTTAGAACATTGTTGAAATGCATATTTCAAATAAAGAAATGGAAGAACTTCTAGTACAAATTGGATCTGAGAGACATGTTGCAACTTGGAACGAAACGGTGCAGCTCAAGTAATTATTAAAAAAATAATATAATATATTTGTATTTGTGTTATATCCAGAATGTAAGTTAGAAGTGCTTTGTAGAGTTTAAGATAGAGATACTTTTTAAAGAAAAATCTCAATTAAATTTATTTTATTTGGTAACGAGTTATTATTTCATAACGATTTACAATGAGATTAGTGTGTGACAATCGTTATTTCATAATCAAGTGTGTAAATGACTAAATGTAAAAAAATAGCAAAGTGCATCAAAACACTTGTTTTGAAAAGGGCTACCTTGTAAAAATGATTAAGTACATGAAAATAGTTAGTGACTGAGGGGGTCGACGATCAAGAAGTGAGGGTTATCAAAGGTTAGCTTTGATACACTTATCAAATTCTTTGTAATTTTGGGAACTCTAAGCATGTTTTTTAAGTTCAGAAAGTACAATGAGGAAGGGAATGAGCTGTTACCAATATGAGTGACCTTAAGCTGCTTACCATTTCCTACAGTGAGCTTGTCATTGCCATGATAGTCATTAGCTAGCCCAAAATTCTGCAGATCAGAGGTTACATGATGAGTTGTTGCACTATCTGTATACAAAGTGATGTCTGAACCATATTCTGAACTTGCTGCATAGGCTGTTGGATTGAAGTTGGTGTGGAAGGATGGTAGAGCATGTTGAGTTGAAAACTGACCAAATGTGATATGAGCTTGGGGTGGTGCTTGATATGCCTTATCAAATCTGAACCAACAAGATGCAGCAGTGTGGCCAACCATGCTGCATACTTGACAAACTACTCTACCATTTTGTCTTCCACCTCGACCTCCTCTGAAATTTGACTGTCCCCTTCCAAAAATTTTGTTGTTCTGATTGTTTGGGCTAAAACTCCATTGTTGCTGCTGTTGGTTGTTACCAAGCTTCTTGTTAAAACCACATGTATTTTGAGTCAGGTTTGCACATGCCTTTAAAGTTGCCTATCTTTCTGAATTTTTCTTGTATATTCTTGACTCATGGATGAGCAAGAGAGACTGTACTTCCTCAATAGAGAGGTTATCAATCCTAGAGGTGATGTTGACTACAATGGGATCAATTTCTGCTGGAAGCCCATTCAAAAGATACAGAATAAGATCATGTTCACTGATTACATCATTTGTAGCAAGGAGTTGATCTTCAATAGTTCTCATAACATCTATATAGTCAAGTATGTTTCTATCATCTTTTTTGTGATGTACAGAGAGTTTTTAGGCTAAGGAATTTAGCTTTTGACCTTCTTGCATAAATTCTCTCTAAGGCAAGCCAAAGCCTCTTGAGGTTTCATACTCTAAAACTGAACCTAGCACCGGATCACTCATGGTTGATCTGAGCCAACTGAGAATGAGTTGATCATTTCTAACCCACTGTATGTATTCAGGGTTGAGTGAGCCATCTTTGAGATTTTGTACTGGTTTTTCATATGCATTGAGCATAAATTCACTCAGACCATGCCCGATAATGGCTGGAACTACTTGGGCTTACCATAGACAATGATTGTCTCTGACAAGTTTGATGGACAGTGTCGATCTAAGAGTGTTCGAAAAAGGATTGAGCTCAAAGGTATTTTTTATAGAATTTTCGTGGTTCTCTCTGTTTTGAGAGTTTGAATTTGAGGACGCCATTAATGGCTCTGATACCAAGTTAAACTTGAAAGAAAGTAGAAAAAAGATGAAAAGCTTGATGATAGACACAGTAAAACAATTCATATATTTTTTAATTTAAGAATTACAGTACATATATTGTTTTACATCAGTAAAGAAGAGGAAGAAGGAATATTAGTTTGTTACAGGGGTACTGAGTTGGCAGCATAGAAATACACCACGTGTAAGCACAATATTCCTACTGTAAACCATACTAACAACCAAGGTGAGCTGGCAGATTGATGATGAAGCTTAAGACCAAGCTGACATGGAGCTAGTTATTTTGACAAGGCACCTCATTGACTGAGAAGTTGACGAGTAAGAAGATGATGAACATTGCCATTAGCTTACTGCCTTAACATCCCCCCTCAAGATAAAGGGGGAGAGTTCCATATTTAGTTTGGATTTGAGTTAGAGAAATTATTGTTCAGTAAGAGCTTTTGTAAATAGATCTGCCACTTGGTTATGAAAAAGAATATACCTAATTTTAAGAAGCTTTACAAACACTTTGTCTCTCACAAAGTGAACATCTATCTCAATATGCTTAGTCCTATCATGGGAGACATAATTTGATACTATAGAGACAGCTCCTTCATTATCACACCATATAACAGGAGTAGACGAAAGAGGACAACACATACATGCATAAGGGACTGGATCTAAGAGATTTCAGCTCTTGTGTGAGCCAAGACCCTATATTCACTCTCAGTAGTAGTGATATATGAGTCAAGGCATTATATCTCTTCTATAAATCACTTTTACTCTCAAAGTTTAGAATTCAAGCTTTCAAAACCATTATAGTTGATTCTCCACCACCAAAAGTTTACACGCCATTACCCACCCAAAAGCCATCACGCCTTCTGCCTCTAGACGACAATTTAGATCTAAATAGGAGCTTTTATTAATATTTTCTTTCGGAATTTGACTTTGTGGGGCTGTTATTATCTTCAACTATTGGAGCTGCTGTTAAGTTGATTCGTAGAAAGAGTTAACATAAAGCTGTGATTGATTCTGGATATCAAAGCGCACCCCAACTGTTCGACAAAAGTTCCATTTGAAGCTGCATATATATAGTCAATTTAAAACTGCAAATTTCGGCACCTGCACACTATCAGCTTAACAAAGGATCCTTGGATTTACACAATCGGGCCAGTTCATTCCAATCCATTTTATTTTTAATTATGGCCTCTAAAGCTATTAGTCATGAACTAAGCAAAACTGAAAAACAAAATGGCACTAATTTTTTAACTTGGAGAAGGAGAATTAGACACATTCTATATCAAGACAAAGTAGAATACACAATTGATTCTTCAATCCCTATTCCAGAAGATAATGCATCTGCTACCATAAGAAGAAATTATGAAAAAGAAAATTAGAAGATGATCAAAATGCTAGGGAATCATGTTGACTTAAATGGAACCTGATGTTGAAATAATGTTTGAAGAACATAAAAGTGCTAAGAGCATGTTTGATGCTATTTCTATTGCTTATGGTACTGCATCTAAATCATATGTTCAATTGTTAATTGAAGATTATAATGGAGCAAAAATGAAGGAATCTGATTATATAGTGGAACATGTGAATAAAATGATTGTGCTTGCTAAGGAACTTGCAACCCATATCAATCTTATTCCTGATAAATTACAAGTATCCACTGTTCAACATAGCCTACCAAACTTTTGGGAGCCTGTTGTCGTAGCCCTAAACATTAGCAATACTTCTGTCACAATGAACAATCTACCAATGATATTAGGAGTAGAGGCTCAACGTAGAGAAAAGAAAAAGAACAATGACTCACTTTTAACCTCTTCAACAAATGCTTTAGCCCAAGGACCAGAATCATCCCAAAAGTCTAAACAAAATTATTTTAAACCTAACAGAAAGGATTTTAAGAAACGACGAAGACGTTTTAACAAATTTAATAATTACCAAAATTCTAAGGTTTTTAAAGGCAATTGTTACAACCGTGGGAAGCCTGGACACCATAAATCTAAATGTCCTGAGAACAGAAATAATGATAACAATAATAATATGAACAATGACAACAATAAGAGGACCCGTGAAATTGTTTGTGTTGTATCTGAGTCCTTGCTTGCTGATAGTGATGTAAGTGGTTGGTGGATTGACTCGGAATCTTCTAGGCATGTGGCAAAAATGAAAGAACACTTTGTTGAGATGAAAGATGTGAAAGCCGGCACCCATCGTGTATACATGGGTAATAACACTTATTGTGATGTTTTGGGAGTTGGTACTATTAAACTTCATCTACCTGGACAAACCACTCTTCGTCTTACAGACGTGCTCTATGGTCTAAAAAGAATCTTCTGTCTGTTTTATAGCTTGATGAAAAAGGTTATGAAATTCGTTTGAGATCTGGAAAGGTCTATGTTGGAAAACATGGAGAACTTATTTTCGGGAGCCAAGTCTGATGGTCTTTATCGTTTGAATGTAAATGATTTTGCCATGGTTAATAATATTGCATCTACTTCTTCTACTTATATTGATATTACATGGAATGTGACTGATGATGATGAGACTTCTTATTTATGGCATATGAGACTAGGACACATCAATAAAAATAAGTTGAAAAGAATGAGTGATATAGGTCTAATACCAAAGATGAATGTTACCTTTAACAATTGCGAATCATGTCTTAGTGGAAAATGACTAAGAAACCCTTTGGTAAATGAGAGATTGGTAAACGAGAGAGATCTCTAAATTTATTAGGATATTATTCATTTTGATATTTGTGGTCCACTAAATGTTAAAACACATAGAGGTATGGAATATTTCATTACTTTCATAGATGATCACTCTAAATATGGGCATGTGTATATGATTCATAAAAAATCAGAGGCCTTAGAAAAATTTAAAGAATATAAAAAAGGTAGAAAATCAATTAGAAAGAAATATTAAAATTTTACAAACTGATAGATGGGGTGAATATACCTCTGAAATATTTCATGCATTTTGTTCATCTCATGGAATAATACATCGAAAAACTATGGTTATATACCTCAACAAAATGGAGTTGCAGAAAGACGTAATAAAATTTTACTTGATATGTTGAGATCAATGTTAAGTCAATCAAACTTAGACCAACATTTTTTAGTAGAAGCATTAAGTATGGTTGTGTATATACTTAATAGAGTTATATCAAAACCAATACAAATGACTCCATGTGAACTTTGGAATGGGAGAAAGCCAACCTTAGATCACATTTTGACATGGGGTTCTTCAGCTCATATCCTAATACCAAGTCATCAAAGAGGAAAACTTGATGCTAAAACCATAAAAGGTACTTTTATAGGATATCCAAAAACATCTATTGGTTACAGATTTGCTATTTTCAATAATGATGGTTCAATGAGAGTGATAGAAAGTAGAGACATTACTTTTTTAGAAGATGTCTTTTCTTAGAAGACATTATTGATAATAGAAAATCTTTAAAACTTGTTGAATTATTTGAGATAACAAAAGAAAAAGAAACTTGTAAACACTGAAACTGAAATACCTTCTAATACATAAACACGTGATATTTTGACTTCTTTGAGAAGAGAGAGAAAGACTTCATCTCACCTAAACGATTATTTTAAATTTGTTAATGAAGAAAAATTAAGTGAACCCTTAACTTTTTCACAAGCTATGTCTTCTCATGATTCAGATAAATGGAAAGAAATTATGAATGAAGAAATATAATCTATCAATAAAAATAAAGTATGGAAACTTGTAGACTTACCAAAAACTTGAAAAGTTATTGGGTGTAAATGGGTTTTAAGAAAGAAATTAAAATTAGACCATACTATTGATAAATACAAAGCAAGGTTAGTAGGGAAATGTTTTACACAACAAGAAGGTGTAGATTTTGAAGAAACTTATCAGCCTACAGCTAAATTTTCTTCGATAACAATTATAATGTCCATAGTTGCTAATTTGGATCTTGAATTACACCAAATGGACATAAAAACGATTTTCTTTAATGGTGATTCAAAAGAAGAGAATATACATGAAACAACCAAAGGGATATGAGGTTGATGAAAGAGATAAAGTGTACAAATTAAGTAAATCCCTTTATGGGTTAAGCAATTTTCTAGACAATGGTACTATACTTTTCATAATACTCTGACTAAATTAGATTTTATTTCAAATAGTTTTGACCATTGTATTTACATCAAGAATAGTGGGAGTAGCTTTGTGTTTTTATCATTATATGTTGATGATATGGTGTTAGCTTTAAATGATTTGAACTTATTGAATGATACAACAGAGTTGTTAAAATCTCAATTTGAAATGAAAGATATGTGTGAGGCTTTGTTTGTGTTAGGTATTAGGATTATAAGACATAAAAAAGAGAAGAAACTTAGTCTATTTCAAGAAGTCTACTTAGATAAAGTATTAAAAAGATTTAAAATGGAATCTTCTAAAGTAGTGGACGTGCCTATTTATAAAGGAACAAAATTATCTAAGAAAATGGCTCCCAAAAATGAAAATGAGAAGAAAGAAATGGATAATAAACCTTATGCACAAGGTGTTGGTAGTTTAATGTATGTTATACTATGCATAAGACCTGATATATCTTATGTTATAGGCCTTGTTAGTAGATTTTAAAGTGATCCTGACATCCCTCACTGGTTAGCTATCAAAAGAATTTTGAGATATTTACAAGGAACAAAAAACTTAAAGCTAACATATCAAAGTAAAGATTTGAATATCACTGACTATTGTGATGCTGACTTTGCAGGAGATCACGATGATAGAAAATCAACTTTCGATCATGTATTTATATTTGGAGGTGGAGCTATATCATGGGCCAGTAAGAAACAAAGTTGTGTAGCTCGCTATAGAATGGAAGATGAAGAGAGTATAGAAACATTATTGGAAAACTGAAAAAGTGCAACATTACCACAAAATTGTAATATTATTGTGTTAATTGTAAAAATTATTGTAAGAAAAGGCAATATAATATTTTATTCTTTGAATAATTCTTTATGTATCATTTTTTACATCAATATTTTTTATGCTCAAAATATTTTAAAATATTAATTATATATAAATTAATTAACCAATTTATATAAATAAATATCATTACAATACTGCTATATATATACACGTTAATTCAATTTTAAATATTTTACATTAACCATTTTATATGAATATATAAAATATTAAATATAATATTATTTTTTATGCATATTTTACTATTGCATACATTTCCAAAATTATAAAAAGTAAAATGTAATTACCAAATCGAGTATAGAAAGTGAAATAAGTATATATGGGTAATGAAACAACAAAAATCAGTTGGTTTCAAAGTTTTTTACAAGATACGAATTTGTCTCTTGGTCAGCCATATATAGTCTATATTGTGATAATGTCGATCACAAAAATAATCCGAGTCAAATAAAGTAAACAAGTTATACATAGAAAATAGATTCACTTAATGTGTGTTTAATACTATTTTTTCTCATTAAGTTTTAAGATGGTCTTATAATTCGTGCTACATAAAATAACTAACTAAAAAACCTGAGTTAGTTTGAGATTTATCATTTTATTATAACTTGTTATTTGATATTTTACGTCGTAAATAAATGAGGTGAAAATATTTTTAAAGATGATAAGTTAAATCGCTCATAAGTTTTAGACATAAAAATAATCATTTAATATATTTCAAATTATTCAACTAAATGATTTTAAGGAAAAAAATTTTATCGGTGGAACCTAGCCCAGTGAATTAAATTAGTGGTTAGTGATGAATATACTTTCTCAAATGATAAGACGTAGCTCATTGAAATTTAACTTAAATGTAATTCAAAAGTAAGGTAAAATTTGTAAAAATGCATTGAGTGAAATTTAGAAAACCATAAGTGTATTTGAGATAAATTTTTATTATTTTGTGGAAATACAATACATAATGAATAATCATTATAATGATGAAAAAAATGACATGAAAGATGAAAATGTTTTATTATTTTAATGAGGACGAATCTTAATTAATTTTTAATATGAAATATGTGGAATCTATCATAGTAATTGATGGACAATTAAGATAATTTATAATATCAATAAGGATATTATCGTTCAAAAATGTTTCTCGTACTTTTATAATGTTATAGATGACAATTTAAACAAAATGGTTGAATAAAATTTGATATTATTTTGTATGTTTAATTTTAAGTTTAAGAATAATGTAAAATATTTAAAATTTGTCTAAGAATAATATTATCCAAAAATATTTCAATAAATTCTATACTTTTATATATAATTAGGCGATGGCGCGTGCTTTGCACGTGCCTAGTGCCTGATGATTATAACGTCCTCATATGGACAATTCGACAAATTTTATATTTTCGTATATTATTAAGGAGACGTACATAATAATGATAGATGAATTGTTGAAAATACGACTACTCATAATTCTACATAAACTACATAAGATAATATTTACTTCATAATAGTAACACATAACATAAAGTTAAAAAAATTTATATAAACATGCATGTTTCATCATTTTTATATATTATGATGTTATTTATCTACATCTAAATAAAAAAATTAACTGAAACATATATAAAGTATAATCAACTTTATTCTTATAGAACATATCATAAATATTAAAAAAGTTTCAAAGCCACTTTTTTGTCTTCTTCTATTTTCTCATTGTTCTTCCCTTGAGCTTCGGACCGCATCCGTATTATTCCTCTTATATCTTTATTTCTATCTAACTATTAGAGCTATGAGCTTAATGCCGCATTTACTTATCTTCAAAATTATATTAAAACTCATAATCACTTTTCCTAAAATGCTAGAAATCATAATATAGAATCAAGTTAATAACAGAGTCAAAATTAAAATCAAGATTGGTTCACAACAAAGCATGGACAAAGACGAAGAACCAAAAATTGAAAATTAATACACATCGACTTTGAAATTCCTGTTTCGTTAGAGGAATGGACCACTAAAATGACCGTTGTACTTTTTCTCAGGCATTTGCTTACTGTAAGTTCCCAAATTCCAGTTACTATCATTAGCCAAAAAATCATAAAAACTTGCTTGTACGGGTACCTAAATTCAAGATTATAGCTATAGGCAGTAAATGTAAAAAGATATTTTACCAAGTAATAAGAATAAGAATCCATGTTAGATAATGAAAATGCACATGTTCGTTATCAGAAAAATAAAACACTAAAATATGAATAAAATAAGTCAAATGACAACAAAAAAAGGTGATCAAATCACCAGAATCTGAAATTTTCAGGACAAGCTGAAGGATATATGTAAACAAAGTAACCTTAAGATTCGTATCCTACTGCATTACACTTATTCCTGATGAATCTGTACCATACTAAAGAAGTAGCTATAACCAAACTAAAACTAAAGATCAAAACATCACCGTGAAGTACCTAATCAACTTCATATGAATTGGAAAACCTTCTCTTCTTATGGTCTTAAATGTTTTCATGACAGGCCAAACAAAGCCATAACCAATGCCCATAATTACACTATCATGTACTCCAATCATAGTCCATAGTGCTATTGGCATTGGAAGAATCAAAATCAGAAGGCATTTCATGAATGGGCCAAACTTTTTTGTCTACTTCCAAGTTGAAAAAGAAAATCAAAACACATTGCGAGTAGTCTTTAAAAACGCGCCTTAACTATTTAGCATCAATTCAACCGTGAACAATCTGAAAGATAAGAGGAAAAAACCTTATAATGCAGTAAATACCTCAACACAAGATGCACTGGCTTATGCAATACCAAAATGAATAACAGCACGTCAATCACTTGATCTATAAATCAATGCAAAAAAAGCTAGAGCCATCAGTGTAGACAGAAATCATAACACATGATAACTATAGTGAAAACATATTATAGTTTAAAATAATTATCAACAAAGCAGAACTCATATAAGAATTCATGACTTAAAGTCAATGACTTTGAGAAGAAAATGAATAAGAAAGTGAACACAGAACATCAGAATACAAACATAAAAACTGATATAAAAATCAATACTTATAGCCAACTATAACAGAAATAAACATCCAGATATATCAAAGTGAATGACAATTCAGAAACAGAATACATAACCAAAAAATTGCAGCAAGAAAAACTAACCTAAATCGAAATCCACTTCAAAAATTAAGAGGTTTATAAGAATCATATTACAAACGAAGAACAAAAATTCAAAAGTTAAATCCACTCAATCCAACACTGTGTTCCAAATCTGAAGGCATTTCATGAATTGGCCAAGTTTTTTTTTTGTTCTGCTTCCAAGTTGGAAAAGAAAATCAAACACATTGCAGGTAGTCTTTAAAAACATGCCTTAACTATTTAGCATCAATTCAACCGTGAACAATCTGAAAGATAAGAGAAAAAAGCTTATAATACAGTAAATACCCCAGACAAGATGCACTGGCAACAAGCTATTAAAAAAATCAGACAAGCATTAAGCAGTTCTAAAATCACTAAGAACAGTCATATCTAAACAGAAATTACTAAAAGAATATATAAGAATCAATGAACAAAAAACTTATTCTTCAACATAGAAATTAAGCCAAAAGAACTAACAAAACAACCCAAGGAACATCAGAAAAGAGAATAAATAGATTCAAATGTTGAGACATACATAAACTTAAAAGAAAAACAATCAAATAACATAAGAAACCAATGGATGTCCATGCACAGCAAACCAAACAAAGCATTATATATATATCTAGCTTAACATGAGTTCAAATCAAAATATCTCTACGATGAGGAAGAAAAATGAAAAGCATCATATATACGTCCAGAAAATCAAATAAAGTAACAAATGAAAGTATTTATATAGGGGAAAACAAAAACACAAACGAACACGAGAAATAAATTATAGAAACACAGACCTACTACGACTAAAGACCTAAGAAATGTTCACCTACTCAGAAACAAAGACAACCGAATACATAAGCAATAAGAAAAAGCTTCTTGCCGGTAACAATATCAACTCATTTATATATAGAGGAAAAAAAATAAAAAGCATCATCTAGACTCAAATTTCTAAACTTTGAGAAGGCAAAATCCACCGAATAACAATAAAAAGTCAAATTTTGAAAGAATCAAATCCAACCCCGTCGACTAAAAATCCACCGTTCACTAATTTATTTACACGTTTAAATCAATGAAATATTATCCCTAAACCATAACATGACAGAACAATAATGAGAAAGAAACCTAAAAGTGATAAAATATAAGAACAAATAAACATAATAAACTCAACTCTATCCACATCGACTGGTGACCTAAACACATTCAATGAGACAAGAAACAAAATGGATTATTCAAAATAAAATTTGTAGCAAGAATTAATCAATCCACTCAAATAAACTATTTAAAGTATATTTTCTGCCTTGTTTAACTAAAATCTCTGCACAATGCACAATTTACATGCATAAACTGAAGATTCAAAGAAAAACAGACAAGAAAGAGGGAAATTGCCAAGAAAAAACTAACATCATGAAGGACATCCCAACCCTGACTTGAACATAGCCCAACACCAAAATCAGAAATTAGACCCTCATAAAAACATAAGGCCATACACATGAAAGAAAAACACACCATCGAAAAGCAGCCGCAAAGTTTGAACCGCGCCGTTCAATGTAGGGGCTCCGTGATGATGACAGACTCTCCATCGAACAAACCCTCGATCATTGTTGGATAGTATGTAGCTTGACGTGGAGAATCCCTCCAGTCGGCGGCGAGATTGCTGAGAAGTGAACAGCCTCTCCCATGGCGTCGCGTGCCTCTGCCATTGTGCCTCATGCAAGAGAGAAGGTGAATGAGATTGAAATTGGGTTGTGCAAGATGTGGAGGCTTGAAGCAATCAGTTGAGATAAAAAATTAAAAGGACGTGGATGGCTCAGATGCAATCCCATCAACCAAACGAACGACCAAGATTCAATCAAACTAACCTAAAACTATTAAACTCAGCAACTGCTCAGATTGAAGCAATCCAGTGACCTGTAGGCAGTCAACATTTACCAAGAAGGAATTGACTCATATATACGGCTCAGATCAAAATAACTCAGCAACCCACATTCAGTCAACAATTACAGACCAACAAAATCACCATTTTAGCCCTCAATGCAGCGAAATTTACATCACACTCTCAACCACAGCCCATTGCGTAAATATGCCCAGATTACATGGACAACCTAGACATTTCCAGCCCATGCAAGCAGTTGAGATCAAAAATTAAAAAGACGTGGATGGCTCAGATGCAATCCCATCAACCAAACGAACGATCAAGATTCAATCAAACTAACCTAAAACTATTAAACTCAGCAACGACTCAGATTGAAGCAATCCAATGACTTGTAGGCAGTCAACATTTACCAAGAAAGAATTGACTCATATACACGGCTCAGATCAAAATAATCCAACGGCCCATATTCAATCAACAATTATAGACCAACAAAACCACCATTTTAACCCTCAATGCAGTGAAATTTATAGCACACTCTCAACCACAGCCCACTGCGTAAATATGCTCAGATTACAGGGACAAGCTGGATATTTCAAATTCAAGCAAGCAGTTAGAAACTCACTCCTTTATAAGAGTAAGATATAAGTAGATAAATGAATTGTTTTTGCTTTGGGTGTCATCGTAAAACAGTAAAAAAAACTAGTGTCTTCCATCAAGCGTCGAGATGTATTAATTTGTATTATTAATTTATTATCACTTTTTTATTTGTGAGAAATAAAGAAAAAGTTATTTTTCCAATGTATATTCCATCCTCTCAAGAAGCAAGGAATCGTCTCTATCCGACTTTCCCTATGCCTAAAATACAGAATAAGTTAAATCAAAACAAGGAGATTAAAAAAACCGATCAAAGTGCCAAATTTGGATTAAATGTTAAGCAAAATGAGAAAACCCAACTGTAGACCAAATTGCAACAAGAAACCCCAAATGGAAAACGAAAATGAATTTCCAATTTGCTTTTCCACCTTCTGCCGAAAACCACCTTTCTCTTTCTTTACAGAGTTGGGGAGTTAATTAGATGCAGAAAATTCCATGAGTTTTATGCAACTCAGGTTTTGTTTTCCGACGCTTTAATCTTCGTTTTTCGCTATTTGGGGTTCTCTCTCTGAACCAACAAAGCCTAGAAGTTGTTTAGGGGGCAAGAGCAGAAGAAAAAAGTGGGGGATTGAGCTCCAGAAAGTCACCCGCCATGGGGGAAGGTATTTTTCTGTTCAATGTTTTCGCTATTTCAAGCTTAGATCATTCGTGGGTGTTAGGTTCGATGTTCTTATTTAGGGATTTCTGGGTATGGTGTGAATATTATCCCCTTATATAAATGCTTTGATCGTCGGTTGAATTTAGACAGTTGCATCTTTTGGTAAATGGGTTATTTGCATGCCTGGAAGATAGTTGTCGGTGTTTGGTTACTGAGAAAACTAAGGTAAAACGAAGAGGCAAATTTTGTTTCCACTCTCTTTCCGAGAAACGATGGGTTTGGAACGATGGAATTCAGATGCATTACTTTTTTTTCGTAATTCCTTTCCTTCATCCATAATGTTCAAACATTATCTTTGCACTCGAATTCGCTGATACCTCATATGAACTGCATTTTATTAAGCTGCTGTACTGCCTAAGAGAAATATTGATTCATTTTGTTATAGAATTTTGGTACATGACAAACAGGAGTTGCTTTGAAATTGTTGTACTTGATTAATCCCATTTCCTCTCAACTTGCATTGTTCAGATTCGGTGTTTTCATTATTTAACTTTGATAAGGGACGTTCTAATACTTTTTTTGTGCTCTGGACATTGAATAATAAGAAATCACCATTTTTGTGGTTGTTTAATTGTTGATATAGATAGTTTTGGGTGTTTGACAATGACTCACTTATCCTAACTAGATTGCCTTTTATTTTTCTCATTCGTTTTCTTTAACACAAAAAGAAAATATGAAAAATAAAAACTTCATAACGACTCTATCTTTGCAATTTTCGGCACAACTACCATGGGAGCTTCACAATTTCTCTTAATGTTTAGAGAAGTTATGAATGAATGCATGTATTATACTTAATGGTTGAAGTAATTGCTCTAGGATCGGTTACATTGATGTTGCATTTCTGCCATTCAACTTACATTACATATAAACCCATCTTTACTGCACGTCGAGTGGGATTATATATAACTTACAAGTGTCTAATGGAATTGATTTTAATAATTTGCTCATATGTGCTAATTTTGGATTTATAGTCATCGTGGTTTAATCATTTTTATTAATATGCTCTCTTTGGGTTGTCTTAGAATCATGTGATGTGCATTCTGAGGAGAGAAAAGATTCTTCAGAGAAAAATAAGAAGCGAAAGGTCAAGACACCAGCCCAGGTTATGGCTTTAGAGAAGTTTTATATTGGTATTATTCTCTCTTTATCTAAATCTGGTTATAATGTATGAATCTTGGTAGTTGCTAAGCTATTTATCTTTTCATTCCTAGAGCATAAGTACCCTACTGAGGAAATGAAATTAGAGCTTGCAGAGCAGATAGGTTTGACAGAAAAGCAAGTTTCCGGATGGTTTTGCCACAGAAGATTAAAAGATAAGAGATTGAGAGAAGAAGCGTTTGCTAATAATGTACGTCAAGATCATTCAAGTGGTGTCATTCAGGACCGTGGGAGCGGTCTTGGTCAGGATTCATGTGGAAGCACTAAACATGGTGATTATTATATTGATCCAAGGGAAGTTGAGAGTAGAAAGCCATATGGTCGTGATTTTGCACCTGCAGACCTCACCTACGAGAATAGGAGTAGATTTACACAAAATGTTAGTGGCATGGACAATAATACATCCTCAGAAAGTAGCTCATCTTTAGAAGATAGGCTGTTATCTCAAAATCAGCATCCAAATGATATAGAAACTTCTAGGTGTTTGACACGGGATGTTGTTATTCCGCCTTCAATTCCAAAGGTTTCAAATGTAAGGGGCTATAAGCCATCAGGGTATTTGAAAGTGAAGGGTGAAATGGAAAATGCTGCTATTACAGCTGTTAAGAGACAATTGGGGGTGCAATACAGGGAGGATGGTCCACCACTTGGTGTAGATTTCCAGCCACTTCCTCCTGGAGCATTTGAGTCCTCAGTCAATCATGGTAAATTACATGCATTTCTTCACTTTTTTTCACTTCATGTCTTTTTCTTTCTTTCCTTTGGTTGCACTGGGAAGACTCTACCAGAAAAGAAGAATCAACATATATTTGACATTCTAATTATGTGCAATGAATTTGATGAATTTCGTTTGTTCTTAACAAATATTTTACCCTTCAGTTCTTTTGGATGATTGGTTACTTTTACAGTCTTATTTTTTCGGGTCTTATTTGTCATTTGAATGTTTGACTGAATTATTATGTCTCTTTCTGAATAGATACACTGGCAGAGCCATACTATGTTGCAGATCCCGTTGTTCCTCATTCTCCAGAAATTTCTGCCATGAAAAAACAATGCAATCTTGACTCTGTAAGTGGACTATCTGTGGCATGAAGCTTAAAAGAATCTAGTTATGCCTTTAAACGTATACTTAAATTACTCGGCATATTTATGCTCTCTCTCTATATATAAAGTTCATGCCTGCAATAGCGGCATTTTTATTTTGTAGTTTTCAAGAGGTGGACTCAAAACAACCACATTTTCTTGATTGACGCTTTCTATTACTTTCAGAAGAGATTTTGAGATGAATATGAAACGAGAGTTTAAAATTTATCTTGATATTTCTTCTGCCATTTACTTTTGTAAACTGATTAGCAGGCCACACATCTTCATTTGCTTTGACAAAGCCGTTCAATATTCTGTACAATGAAAATTTACTATTGTCTATTCTTGATGACGAAATTTAAGAAATGTAGTAAATGTCTATATGATAATTACTCTCTTTCTCATGCGTTGTAGAGATATGAGATGCATGCTACAAAGCTGGGTTCTCCAGATTCGTATTTGCACGAAGCTATTCCAACTAAAACTATCTGTGCACATGAGTCTGAGGAGAAGAAGTCTTATCACAAATTCAAGAGAAAAATGAGTCCTTTCAACCATATAAATCCTTTCCCTGGCCAGATCTCTTCCTTGGATGTGCATGAGGACCCTTCTGCAGAAGCTTTGCCTTATACCAAAAGAAGTCAAATAACGAGCTCTAATTATCCTGCTGAAACTATCAAATCTGATTCTGTTTTGAACAATCATGGTCAATATGGTGCCAAAGTTGATATTGAGCATAGAGAACGTTGGGTCCATAACTATGATAATGTGCGTTCCAAGAATGTTAATAGGAGTGAATATTCAAAACCGAGGCAAACGAAATTGATACTTGATCACTGTGAATCTCTGGGTACAAAGGTATGCTATTTTCGGTCATCTTATGGTATGGGAGTGTATCATAATTTTTCTCTCCCATCCTCTCTCTTTCTCTCTCCTCTCAGTATGTTACCATTACAGTAACATAGAGTTTTCCGTTTATTTTATAGTTCTCTGCTGTTATCTCATCATTTTCCTTCTTCCAACTTCCAATAGATAAGCTTGATACATATATGGCTTTGAATATAGATTGCTAATTGCAGGAGAAGTTAAATGGAGAAAAAAGGGCCGTAAATGATTTTCGCGATCCTGTCAGAGTAAAGATGCATCCAGGAAGTGAACTAACAGTAAGTTTGATCTTTAAGTAATATGTAGAAAGAAAAAAAGATATTTGTATTTAGTTCGTTTGCTAGTAACACATCTCTTCCATATTATTAAGGTTGCAAAACGAGTTCTAGCCGACTTCCCTCAGAGAGATTATTTAACCAAGGTGCCAATTTCTGAAATACCAGAACGGATAAATCATGTCAGGAGGTCGGTATAATACTACAACTTTTTACTTTTTCTTATCTCTGTGTTGCTTCATATTATTTTTAACATTATTCCCCCTTTTTTGTTACCGATTTGCAGAACTGCATTTCAATTCCTTACATTAAGCAAATAATTCTAAGTTATACTCCATTTTTATTGATATATTACAATGGCAGATCGCAATGATGGTGCTGATGGTTCTAGTTTGCTTGATATATCTAGGAAATTGATTGACTATTGCTTCATTTTCTCGAATGGATGATAGTCTGTTCCTTTCTTTCTATCCTCGTTAGTTCTAGTGATAGGAACCTTTGCGAGACAAACACCCGTTTTCTACTAGTTATTCAGGAAGCTGAAGCAACATTAAGAATCTACAAATGCATCTGGGGTTCCTATAAAATAAAGCATTTGGAAAATTGGAATCAATAATTTACTGGTTTTGTTTGAGTCACAGCCCTTTCAACATACAACTCTATCGGCTAACAAAAAAGCTTCAGCCTTTTGTTGTGACGAACAGTAGACGGTGTTGTCTGATCTAGGCTGTTGGCTTAGATCTTAATGCCTCAGAACGGCTTAAAAAACTAAGAAAGCACATCTCGCATGCTTTTTTCTCGTGTTGTGCTGATTTGGGCCGTTGGGGGAAGGAAGATAAAATGGGCACAAAACATGGGTTAATATCTCTCTTTTGCCCTCGTGGATACACTGCAACTTACATTCTAACGAGTTTATATCATTTAGATCTGCGGCTGAGATGCGGTCTGGCCTGAGCGAGGATGAAACTGCAGAAACCAGTTCATCGTTGGATTAAGAAAAGTGAAAGCTATGAAGGGATCTGAAGATGTACAGTGAAGAAGAGACAACATGTCAAGTCAAGTTTTAAAGTGGAAAGTAAAATTGGTGTTAACTCTAAGTAAGCTCCTACAAATTTCAGTGATTTATGGCTTCAG
The DNA here is from genome assembly GCA_003255025.1 of Datisca glomerata. NCBI lineage: Eukaryota > Viridiplantae > Streptophyta > Magnoliopsida > Cucurbitales > Datiscaceae > Datisca > Datisca glomerata. Next base: position 48,647 of record QANY01011764.1, on the reverse strand, counting down.
GTAGTGTATTTTGGCCTTGGCCCTTCTTTTTGATTGTAAATTTGGGTTGATTCTATTGTGTTTCGCATGCTTCTATGGATGCCCATAAAATGTTTTATTAGATTATCTGATTTTGATGATCTGCAGTTGCTCTTTAATCAGAATATCCTATCCTTATTCACTGTCGTAAGTATTACAAATTAGCCGATGATTAAGAGTGGAATAGTTACTGCATTTGATTTTCAATAAATATTATTTTTAAGAGTGGGAATAATTTAAATTCACTAAAAATGTATTTTAATTTCAAGTAATTTTGAAAAAATTGTTTTTTAAATATTTGACTCATTGTGTTCCCCAAAAGTTTCCAACTCTATGATAAATTTTGTAATCGAAGTTTGAACTTGAGACCTCGTCTTTTCAGAATAAGTGTTAGCCATGCAGGTCAATGCTTATCCATATACTTCAACGACTTAGCTCTCACTGAGTTGGTAGACACCATTTTCTCTCGTGATTCTATTTTTTATTCGAGTCTTAGAATTGACACACGCGCAGTTCCTCTCCTAGTCTTTCTGATTCGAGTCTTAGAATTGACACACGTGCATGTTAAATTAATCAATTTAGTTTATTAAAATTAAAATTTAGCAAAAAAATAAATATTTTAAAAATTCTCCCTCTCTCAAAACTTGCCTTCGAAGCCCTGAACCTGCATCGGAAACCTACACAAAGGACAAGAGCTTTTCAACTTAAGCCACTTCACAATACAAACCCCATGAAACTTATGTTTACAACCAATAACCCCTATTGCTTCATCTCCTCCCTCTATTTCCTCCATACAAACCCCACACACCTCTTCTTCCCCTTCCTTAACTTCAACCGCCATTGTCCCTACAAACGCCGCCTCCACAGTCTTCGCCAATATCCTCCCTAATTCCACCCCCACCGTATACTCCACCTCCATTAAAACCCTCCCGTATTCCCTTCCACTCTCCTTCGCCCTTTTCATTGCCAGATTCGCCGTCATAACCTCGATCCTGATGTTCTCGAGCTCCTCGTCGTCCAACTTTCCGCACAACGTTCGGGGATCGTAGGAGCCATCATAGGTCGAGTGTTGACCCCAGGTTCTTAGCTTGTTGAGGAGATTCGCTTTTGCAGTGGCGATTTGGAGTTCGTCCATTAGAAGGCAGTTTAATTCAAGACTGTGGAGATTGAGTTGAGTGGATCGTGTGTTTGAAAAAGAAAGAGTTTCTTATTATTTATAAGGGCGTGTTTGGCGCTTTGGATTTTTGTATTTCCGGGGAAGTTTCCTTATATTGACTGGTTGCTCAAGCATAGGCTGAATCGCTGACGAAATTTGAACGGACACGCGTTGAATTATAATTCGTTTGGTCAAATTGTGTCGACTCTTTTTCGTTATCCATGCTTTTTCTATGCGAATACTTTTACTGTACAGCCCTTCACTGCACAGGGACGTACCCCTGCATGAGTTATATTTTTAGGGATGTGGATGGAGTCGGATCTAAAATTTTAGTTCAGTAGAGCATCGATAAACATAAGAACATTTAGTCAATATGATTTTTTTTAACTTTTTAAATATTTTAATACTATTTGAGGTTTATTCATAGATTTAATAATTTTTTTATTAATGGAATTAGGAATTCATAAGGAGATAAATGAATTAAGTTTCATCGACACTTACTACCGTTTAGATGCGACTTCTAAGGAGCGAATCCCGGTTTATTAAACACGAACATCACATTTTTTAAGATATAATTGAAGTGAACATATAATATATTTCTCAAACTTTTCATAAAATAAATTGAGTATATAAAATATAAAATAAATATTAAAATGATCAACGTGTGCAACGCATGCAAGAATACATTAGTAAAAAAAAGAAGTTAAAGGGCATACTCAAATTAGAGAGACTTGAACACAATACCTCCCTTCTAAAAAAGAGTATACATGACCAATGAGTTATGTCATCATCTACAAGGGATACATTACAAATAAAATCTAAATACAATATAAAAACAGTAAATATCGAGAACATAAAAAAATCAAAACCGAGAGGTCAGAGGGCAGAGCCTTCACTAGATCCGCCCATGACAGGGCGGAGCGAGGACGGGGCAGCTTCCCCCATCTCCATCTCTACTTTAATATGTTAACCTCATCCCCGCCCCATTCCCCATTTTATAGAGATACAGTCGGGGATGGAAAATCCCCACTAAGATCGGGTTACCCACGAGTACCCCATGGGTTTTTCATCTTTCTTTAAGCTTAATATTTATGTGTAAAACTTATCAACGATGGCCTTAGACGGTGGCGAATATATAAATGACGATAATAAATTAATGGTGAGAAAAGAAACAATGAAGATAATTTATGAGAAAAAAATATAATAATCGTCCTATTTAACGATTAAAACAGCTAGTGTAGTGTGAGATTAACAAAATAACGTTAGGTTGTGTTGTAACATAGAGTTATTTTTTCAATATAATTCAATTTTAAAAAAAATATGTAAAAAATAAACGGGGTGAGGACTATTATATTCATCCACGTCTCATACCCGCGCGAGCTTATTTATGATTACCTCATACCCGCCCTGTCACTCATTTATCCACAAAAATCCTAACCAATTAGAGGTGGATCCCCGTGGGTTCGAGGACTCATGAGTGATTTTGACATTCCCTATATATTTTAGTATATTAGTACATAAAATATGTACCGTAAAAAAATACAGTCTTTATATGGCATATGAGTTGTACTTAAGATTAGTCTTATTCTAGGATCTAGATTTTCTGCGGTTGGTAGACCACAACAGATAATAGTCGACGGTTCATATCTAACCAAACAAAAAGGATTATTTTTTATTGTTTTAGTTTGGTATGAAGTGGGTCGTTTAAATGTAATCGAATGACCTGATGGATTGAATGACTCTCAACAGTGTCCATTGTTAGTGGATATGGAGCATAAATTTTTCATAAACCAAATAATGTTGAGAACAATTACAATTTTAAATTCAAATAACGAACGATTACAATGAAAATAAACAACGAACGATTATAATGAAAAATAGATAACGAAAACAATGAAAAATAAAATTGAACGATGAAGAATCAGATTGAGGATTGCACAAATGCAATGTCTTAAAGACACTATTCATCCTCCACAATGTGCTTGGAAACTACGACGATTGTCTCTGCATGATACAACAATCTCAAATCAAGAACAATAACTAGTCTCTCAATCTCTAACGGAACTCACAGAATTTTCTCTCTCAGACCCAAAAACAATAAATGACAGTGTGATAACAACGAAAGCAGTGTGTTGATGTTTCTATTTTAAAACTATGTCATGCACCTCTATTTATAGAGGGGGACTGCTTGAACTGCAATCAATGTAGTTAAAAATGTACAGATAGAAGGTTGCACGAAGTGGGGAGATTGTGATCGTTGAGGCTTACAGCTGTGACAGATCAAAGCACATGAACGCTGGAGCTAAAATGTCTTTGACACATTCAAAGTCTTGTTCTCCAAGGAAAATAAGATAAATTTTCATTAAAAAAATAATCTTTCATCTGGACCGAGCTTACTCGGTCAGACGGTGATGACGACGTGCGTGTGAGGAGGACCATGTGCCATCTAAGTCATCCCTCCCCCACAGAATGTGGGGTGACCCAAGGCACATTGTGTTAGGTTTATAAACCCTACAAGTTTCTTTCACCTTTTCCATGTGGGACAACTTCCTACACTTTCGACCACTCCATTTTTTATTCAAATTGAATTTTAAAAGAATTGTTATCAATAATTAAAATTTAACTAATTGATTGGGTTTGATCCAAGTTTGATAAGCCATTAATTCTTTTTACTATTCAAATTCAATTAATTTAAACAATATTTAATGAGATTATTTAATTAAGAAAATAGTTTCCTTAATTAAAGGGTTTTAATCAAACCTTGAAAATTATAATGGGACTGGACCTTTGTAAAGAGTTACAAGATGGTGGAACTTCCTGAAAGAGATAATTATAAACGCCATGAAGACTAGCATTTAAATTATTATTCTTTTTATGAGTTGTAATTAGAAATGAGTCATAGAGAGGTTAATTTTGAATGTATGATTTATTATTAATCTCGCATCCTCATATAATATGCCATATAGAAATAGGGATGTGCCAATATCAAATTGTCATATAACACGTATATGTATCATTGTAGTTTAAATTTATAATGGGTTATAATTTTAAACAATAAGAATTTTTTAAAAGTTATAAAATTTAATTTATGATTTAAATTTTATAAAAGTTTATAATTATTAAAAACTTACTTTTCAAATTTATAAAGAGTTATGATTTTGGAAAAAAGAACAACAAATCCAAATTTTCAAAAAACTAAGTGGGAGGGTCGTTTACGATGAAACGTTCCCAAGGCCCCCCAATGCAAACTTGTTCGCCGCATGAGGAATGGTTTAGAGCCGCCCTAGCGGTCCTCTCTTTAGTGAGAGAAACTTGAGAATCGTGTCACTTTGAGTCACCGAGTTGCTTGAGAAACTAAATCTTATAAAGGAAGTGGTGAGGCGAGACTGTCCCTGCTGGACCTAGCTCATAGCAATATTTAAAGTCGATGCGTTGGTTAAACACTTAGACCGAAGTACATTGGAATCTCTCATAGGATATAGTCAATAGGGCTAAGGTGACCAAAACCATTGGTGATTGGTTGGGTTAGATGTAGTGACATCTTGAGAAGCGTTAACCAAATAAGAACAGTCTTGATGCGATAAGAGGTAGCTCGGTCGTTGTCCTTAGATGAGACGAGCTATCATTGTTTATCGTAACATCATGGAAGAAATATGTTTTTCTTAGATTTTTAAATATTTAAGTATTTACATTAGGTATCATACTTTCATAAATGATTGAGTATTTATTTACACCACTTTATTTATTCTTTTCAGTAATAATGTCATTATCCCCACTCTCAACAATCTTGAATTCAAACAAACTTACTGGTGAAAATTAAGTGGATTGGAAACGTAATCTTAATATCGTGCTGATAGTAGAAAAGCACAAGTTTGTGCTTACCACCCATTATCCCCTTGAGCCTATTGTTGAATCGACTCAAGTAGAAAATGATGCATATGCTTCTTGGTTGCATTGTGATCAGATTGTCAGGTGTTACATCTTGACTTCTGTTAGCAATATGTTGCAATAATAACATCAGATCATGGAGACCGTCATTGATATGATGTTGAACGTCACCAAAATATTCGGGGATCAGGTAGTTATGCCAAACAAGATGTTGTACGAAACTTCATGAACTATCAGATGGAACCTAAAACTTCTATCAGAGAACATATGATGCTGATCATTAGTTATCTGAATAATATGGAGACCATGATAGCTGAGGTAGATGGCAAGATTCAAGTTGATATGATCCTCGAGACTCTGCTAGACATTTTTTAGAAATTCAAACTTAATTATTTGATGAATAAGTTGAGGTACTCTTTTCCAGAACTTATGAAGGAGATGCAAGCTAATGAACCCTGTTTCTGAAGGGAAGAATGGATAGGCAAACTTGACTGAAAGTAAGCCTTTCACCTCTGGCGTAAATGAAGAAACACAAGAGATGTATGAAGAAAACTAATAAGGTGAACTTGAAAGCTACGAAAGGTAAGAGCCCTGCAAAAGTGGACAAGTCAAAATATAAGTGTCATCATTGCAGAGTTGCTAGCCATTAGAAACACAACTGCCCGGATTATCTCAAGGAGTTGAAATCTAAAAGGGTTTAGGGAAAATGAAAGGCTTAATGAGGGCGAGTTCAACTTCTGTTGGGAAAATGGAGGACTAGTATCGGTAGTATCATTTGAAACTATTAAATTGTTCTTCGAGAACAGTTATTTGGTTTTACGTGATATTTATTATATCCCAGTTTTGAAGGAAAAAATCTCATTTTAGTAGCTAGTTTAATTGAGCAATGATTTTCTTTGGATTTCATTAATAAAGATGTGGGTATTTTTAGAAATGAATACTTAATTACTATTGCACGCATGATAAACAACTTATTCTATGTAAAATCAAAAGCTCCAATGATATGTGACACTAAAGTAAATATTGATTTATAAATGGATAGTAAAAGGTTGAAGTCTGATTCAATCGATCTAACTTGCTTGTGGCACTTGCGTCTTGACCACATTAGCCTAGACAAGATTAAAAGACTCACAAAAGATGGTCCATTACAAACATTAAGTATGAGATCACTACCTACATGCAAATTCTACTTGGGAGGCAAAATAACCAAGAGACCCTTTTCAGTGAATGGTGAAAGAGCCAATCAATGCCTCGAACTCGTATATAGTAATTTATGTGGAGCATTGAATATCCAAGCAAGAGGAAGTTATGAATATTTTGTAACCTTCACAGATGACTATTCACATTTTGGACATGTTTATCTAATGCACCAAAAGTCTAAAACCTTTGAAAAGTTCAAAGAGTACAAAGCTATGATTGAGAAGCACGTAGAAAGACAAATCAAAACACTACGATTTGATCATGGTGGAGAGTACTTGCTAAGAGAGTTTGAAGACTTTCTTAAGGAAGAGGGTACTTTCTCAGTTTATAACAACTGACGCTCTAAAATAGAATGGTGTGTTAGAGAGAAGAAATCAAATTATGATGGATATGGTTAGATCCATGATGAGTTACGCATCCCTCCAGAATTCGTTCTGGAGATATACCTTGAAAATGACGGCCTATATTCTGAACCAAGTTCCGTCAAAGACGGTACCTAGTACACCATATGAAAGATGGGGATGCCTTGCACACGTGTTGAGACCCGAAGATAGGAAAGTTGGTCATTCAATCAGAATTATGCATGTTTGTAGGATCTTTTAAGGGAACGAAGGGATACGTCTTTTATAGTCTGACCGACAAAAAAATATTCGTGAGCATAAATGTGCATTTTCTTGAAGACGACTACATAAGAAGTGTGAAGCTGAGAAGTACATTTATGCTAGAGAAATTATTGAGTGGGAGGACACCGACTCCCTAAACGGGAACTGTTCTCGATTCAATACTGGAAAAATCACAGAAAGAGTCAAAGCCTACGGAGCCTCGGCATAGTTGAAGGGTTGTGAGACAACTAGACAAGTACATGTCTTATGGAGATGCCTTGACGGTAGTCTCAGATAAGGATCATGATGAACCTATCTCCTACTCACATGCTATGGTTGGTCATGAAGTAAACCTATGGCAAGATGTCATGAACATCGAGATATAATCGATGTACTCGAATAGAGTCCGGAAGCTTGTAGATCCTTCTGAAAGGGAAAAACAGGTAGGGTGTAAATGGATTTATAAGAAAAGGAGAGATTTGGATGGGAATGTGGAGGCATTCAAAGCTAGGCTAGTAGCCAATGGCTACATCCAAAAGGAATATATTGAATATGAGGATACCTTCTCGTCAGTGGCCATGTTTAAATCAATTTGAATCCTCATGTCCATTGTTGCTGCCCTCGATTATGAAATCTGGCAGATGGACGTCAATACTATTTTTCTGAATGACAATCTTGAAGAGCGCATTTATATGGCTCAACCAGATGGGTTCATGGAAAAAGGCCAAGAGGGAAATGTTTGTGAACTGCTAAAGTTCATTTATAGACTTAAGCAAGCATCCCGATCGTGGGATATCAAGATCTGATGAAACTATCAAGAAATTTGATTTTGAGCAATTAGTGGATAAACCATGTGTGTATAAGCTGAAACACGAAGGGAATATGGTTTTTCTGGTTTTGTATGTGGATGATATTATACTCATCGAGAATGATGTAGAAAAATTATCTGATGTCAAGATTTAGCTTACAAAGTAATTTGATATGAAGGATATTGGAGAAGTTGCCTTTGTCCTAGGTATTTAGATCTTTCAGGATCGGAAGAACACATAATTGGCACTGTCTCAAGCATCTTATATTGATAAGGTGAGAGATCATTTCAGTATGCAAGACTGTAAGAAGGGATATCTTTTTTTTAGGCATGGAGCTAGCATCTCCAATGATCAGTCTCCCAAGACTCCTCAAGAAGAGGAAGACATGAGAAAAATTTCTTATGCCTCAACCGTAGGAAGTCTCATGTATACAATACTTTGCAAGATATTTGCTACGCCGTAGGCGTGGTGAATCGTTTCCAATATATCCTATACTTGAATATTAGAGCGCTGTCAAGCATATCCTCAAGTATCTTAGGAGAACGATGAACTATATCACGTACTGACCTGATATGATGGGTTATACCGACTCTCATTTCCAAGCGAGTAAGGATTCCAGGAGTTCCACATCAGGATCAGTGTTCATCCTGAAAGGTGAGCAGTGATATAGAGAAGCAATAAGCAATCTTGCATTACTGATTCTACCATGGAAGCTGAGTATGTGGCAGCTTGTGAAGCTTCAAAGGAGGCTGTCTGTCTTAGAAAGTTCCTAAAGACTCTGAAAGTCATTCTAGATGCTGACAAACTTATTACACTTTATTGTGACAACAATGGATCTATAGCAAACTCGAAGGAACCGAGAAGCCACAAAAGATCCAAACACATAGAGCGGAAGTACCACCTCATCAGAAAGATAGTTCAATGTGGAGATGTTAAAGTAACAAACATATTAGTGGTCAACAACATGGCAGATCCATTACAAAGACTTTAAGCAGTAAAGTTTTTTATGGTCATTTGGAGGGCATGGAGATATGAGATTGTACACGTCTACTTTAATACAAGTGGGAGATTGTTAGAATTATGTCCATCAAGTAGGGTGTAGTAGTTATTTATGAGTATTTAGTTATTTCTTTGACATTTATGTATTACTGAATTTTATGAATAATCTTTAATTAAAGTGTGTTTAGAATTTACTTAAGTCCTGAAACTATTATCAACATAAGAAGAGTAAAAACTGAGTTGTCCTTCAAACGAACTCTTATGAGATAGTTCATAATATTATTCACGGTCTTAGGATCGACTAGACAATTGAGTTCAATTATAACTGTTAGGTTGAACCAAATGACGCCAGTCTCGGGGCATGGGACTGGAGACTCTAATAGTTTATCTAGACATGTTATGTAACATGTTAAATAGGCCATTAATAAATTAGTTTAGAGGAAAGTCATTTATCTAGCTTCAAATCTAGTTGTTATACCTTAAGGATATTTTCATAATTACCTTAATCTTGAGGTAAATACGAGACTTGACTTAGTTACTTGCGATCTTTGATATTTCAAAAGAGTGAGTTCGAATTGTCAGACCATACATCGACTGTTGGAACTGCGATTTAACTATGTTGGAGTTGCGCGATTCATATATATGGAATTCGTGACGAGATTGTGAAAGCAACAATATCACCTTATGTTTTATGGATGAGTGTGTGAATAAATAAATCTGGCCAGGTACTCGATGAAAATGAATCATTGAATAAGACATTGTGAACTGTACGAGATACTTCACTGTTATGTCTTTCTTATTCACAGTCAATAAATGAGTTAAGAAAATAATAATTAGAGGGGAAATGGTAATTTTATATCCCGCTCTTTGTTACTAATATTCACAAAGGGTAACGTCATAAAATATTCCGTGGACCGTGAAATGAAAATATTTATTTTCACCAATAGAAAATGTAGCGCGCATGAATCGGGAGTTGATTCGATATTAGATCTATAGTGGAGTCGTACGATGTCTAGATTAAATAGATCAAGAATCTATAGAGATAAATAAGCCGAATATTTTAACCTCATAACTTTATTCATGTGGGTCATTTCGGTCTTAGGAGTAGCTCATAAGAACATGAATGAGAAACAATATCAATTAGACCAAAAACGTGTTTTAGGCCAAGGTACACTTTCCGAATCCATATGTGATGGATGACATCACTAAATTAGTGAATACCAAAATTAATGTTCAAATTAATTAATTTATTATTTTCTAATTATTGAATAATTAGTAAATAAAAAAATTAATTAATTGATAGAGATCCATTTAATTTATCGATTTGAATTGATGAATTTGGACACATTCTTGACTCTATGATAGTTGTAAAAATCACAGATAGCAGTGCATAGGTAGTTAAATTTCGGCAATTTGACGTGTAGGGGTATATGTGTAAATTCTATAATTATTATATAAGGTATTGCATTAGGGTTGCATCTCTAACCCCAACTCCTAATAAGTTTGAGGTTCGACTTCCGTCAAATATGATAGAAACTCTAGACCAAATGAGCTACTCGTTTTAGCACGTTTACTTCTTCTAGGCTAAAGTTCAGATTCTTCATCAATATGAGCTCTAGATGAACTTTCTTCTAAACCTCGTTTGGCATTTTGACTGTGTCTTCCTTTCTTAAATGAAAAAATATTCTCAAAGAATTCAGCATTAACAGATTCCGTTATAGTATTTGGACATTAGTCATAAATTTCTGACTTAATCACCAAAAAATCATATGCAATACTGTTCAATGCATATCCAATGAAAACACAGTCTACAGTCTTAGGTCCAAGCTTGACTCTTTTTAACAACGATACTTGTACATTTGTGTGACACCCCTCAATAGGATTTTATAGGAAGGTAACTTCCCTTTCCACACTTCATAAGGAGACTTGTTAATTTTCTTATGTGGGATCCTGTTAAATATGGTGTTAGCTGTAAGCAAGCCTCCCCTATAAATTATGAGGTAATCCAAAACTGTTCAACATACAGTTCAGTCCTTCAAAGTTCTATTTTTCCTTTCAGTCACTCCATTCTATTGAGGCATGTACGGTGCAGTAGTCTTATGCACTATTCCATGGATGAGCACAGAATTCAGATAACATCGTGGAGTCATATTCTCCACCTCGGTCAGATTTAAGCACCTTGATCTTCTTTCCAAGTTGATTTTCAACTTCAGACTTATATGTCTTAAACATATCTAAAGTCTCATCTTTTGAATGAAGTAAATATACATAACAATATTTATTGAAATCATCAATAAACATAACAAAATATTTTCTACCTACTAGGTGTTAATTTTATTGGAGGTTATGCACTCAAAGCGTGTGTTTTGGCATTTAGATATGGAATTTAATGAGGCTTATATTTTTCTTATAATTGTTCTTTCAAATTATTGTTGAATAATTTATATAAATATATGAAAAATCAATATTCGTTAATGAGACTATGATCTTGTATTAGTATGAAAGGATCAAGACCATAGATAATGAATAAAATTGTCAGCAACATATTAAAGTATGAAATCTTTAATGAATGGTTGCTAGTACGGTTCACTAGGTATTATGAATGTGTGTGATCTAGATCGGGATTATTGTTGTATATAGATATCGTAGTGAATGTACTTTATATAATGAGATTGTATATGACTGGACCGATGCGAATTAATATCTTCATCAACATGCTGTTTATCATAAATATTTAATACACATCAATTCGATGATCATATGTAGATCAGTATGAATCCTGAGTAGTCATGGACTACTATGAATGTCTACTGGATCTTTTGATTTACTCGTTAAGGTTTGGTTGTAAAACAAGCAAGTGGCTTTTGTTTTGGAGATTCAGTGATGTGGATGACTGAGAATATGATCTTGCAAGATTTGGAATCTAAGTTTTCCTAACGGATCGTGTATTGGTTCGCTTAAGTGTTAATTATGAAAACTGAATTGTGGTTGAGTTCAAATTTATAATAAGATTACAAATTAGTCGTTCACTAGTGGATTAATGGTACTTAAGGAACAACATATATTTAGAGGGGTAAAACGATAATTTTGACCATCTCTAATTTATGAACCAATAATTGGAGGACAGAACTACATGAAATGATTATATTAGTGGACTACATGAGAATACTCTATAAATACATTCTATAATCACTAAGAGTTTAATTTCATGTTTATAGTGGAGTAATAATAAAATTAATAAATAAGATTATTTAATTAAAAAGTTTAATTAATAATCTGGTTTATTGGAGCTTAGGATTATAGGTCAATGATCCCCAAGTCTCCTTTATACTACGCAGTATAGAGTGTGAATATTTCAGGACATAAGAAAAAGACTGGCTTGCAAATGAATTTTCATCATGGGGCAAGTACATAATTATGATATAATTATGTGTGATTAATTAATTAAACTATTTATATATATATAATTTTCAGAAATTATATATATAAATATTAACCAATTATTTTTTAAATTATCGGTAAGTGAGACAAAATATTTAATTTATGAAATTAGATAATTCAATTATTATTATTAGTAGATAATAATTTGAATCAACTAAATTTATTTTCTGTGAAATAACGGATAATTTAGTTGATAAGCATAACCATATATGTTAATTTTGAATTAACTAATATCTATATATTTCTCTGATTAAAATAAATATTTAATTTACAATAATTACCACGTGTCGATCAATGATTGTGAATCATATATCACCATGGATTGTTGTAGTGCCACGTGTCACTATGACAGTAGGCGTGTAACACTGCAGTGCCAAACAACACTGCAGTGTAGCGTAGCACACAGTGTCGTGAGGCAGTGTGATGGTTTACGCCAATTGCAACGTTGTGTGGCATTGTAGTTACGCATTATACCGTAGGTCTCACTATATTGGATAATTTGAAATTAATATTAATTTTTTAATTATCCCTAAATATATAATACGTCATTATCTAGAAAATATACATATATTATTCTGATGGATTTAGTTGATGGATCAGTTCATCAGTCTATTAATCAAGAATTGAATTGAGAACACGGTTAGTGTCAGAGTAATTTTTCTCTACGATTAAAGTTAATCAAAATATTTAAAAGAATTATCATCACGTTATTTTAGAGAATCATCTCACTAAAGTATTTCTCAGTAAATCTCTAGATCTCATATGTTGAGTGCATTTAGAGACAAAAAAAAGTATCTTGTAATATTCTACATGCCCACACACGTCCTAATGCGTTGAGGGTTGACTTGGAAAATCTTGGTGTGGATCTTGGAGTCTACTAATCGTTGAAACGGTTTCGTGGGACGACGAATTGATCGGTTTTGCACGCACGCTTGATATAGACTACAAAAGGTATATGATTCATAACCTTATATGTTGTAGACTTAATGTATAAATATATAATGGATCGTTACTCGCGCTTGTTTTTTTTATCGAGAAGATCCATTTTTGTTTAAAAAAATTTAAACGCCTCTGTTGTGCACTGGAAATATGTATTCTTGAAATTCACTTTATAATATTATTTCTTTATTTCAAAGTTTGTAATTTAAAAATACCCAATATTCACTCGGTCTATTATTATTTTATTTAATTGTTAAATAATTGTTTAATTATTTTGTTTGATAACATGTCCATGCATTAGTCGATCACATATCATACATGAAAATTTCACACAGTTTTATTTGATCATGCATCCCATTAGTAGAAATATGATTTATTAAGAGTATCCTAATATGTTTATATGTGTTGTTTTATAAAATTAATTGCATGTAAACTGCTAGATTTTAATTAGTTAAAACTTGATAATCACGCCCATTAAGTGCTATAGTAACATTTAGGATAACCGGCTTTAGTAAAAGAGTTTTATTAATGTTTGATGAATATAATCAATTAGTTTATCTAAATTCACATAATTATGACTTAGGCACTTTAGAATGTTGAATGAACTTAGACCAAAGAGATTGACATAACTGACTAGTGAGTATTCATAGGGTTATTATTTTAACCAATGATTCATTTGGAAGTTAATTAATTAATTAGTTAAAATAGAAACACATAATCCTAAAATAGTGAGTGGGAGAAAGTTGACATGTCAATGTAACCTATGGTCTTCATCATTAGTACAACACTGTGAGGTGCAGTAAGCGCCTTGAGATGACTTTGTTTTCATCCCCCCAATGAAGGTTTCGAGTTGTACCAATACCAAGACTTCTTAAGAAGATAAGAGGAAGTGATGTAGTTTAGTTTTGACTGATCCTAAGGTGGCATATTCTAAATAAAGTCATGGAATCTGAAATGATGGGTTACACTCACAGAATCACAATAAACTTTCATGTGGATAGTTATGACTTGATCGAACAAGCGATACCTTATTAATAAAAGACAAAATATGAGATATTTTAATTTTTAATTAATAAGGATGAGACTATCCTCATATACAGTCTGAGGTTAATCTAACTGACCCTAAGGCAACACATTAATCATTGATTTGTTTTATCAATATTAGTAAATGTTTATTATGTTGCATTCATGAATCACGTTTACTTTTCGAATTCTAGATATTTATCAATTATATTGAATCTTGTATATTTTAAATTCTAGTTATCATTATTATGTCTATCATGGGCAACCATGTTACTTCTTTACTCGCTCCTGAAAAATTGAATGGTGATAATTTTGTACGCTAGAAATCAAATATGAACTTAATGTTGATTTGTGAGAACCATAAATTCGTTCTTACCAAGGAATGTCTGTAGGAGCCCGCTACTAATGCCCGTAAGAATGTTAGGGACAAATATGATGCTTGGATCATACCAAACAACAAGGCGAAGTGCTACATGCTTGTGAGCAAGAATGATATTCTCAGAACCAAGCATGAAGCTTGGAGATTACCTATGAGATTATGGAATCTCTACAGGCGATGTTTGGGCAGTAGTCTTATCAAAGTCGTCATGAGGCCACTAGGAGCTATATCACAACGAAGATGAGAAATGGAACTTCTGTGCGAGAACATATTTTGAACATGATCAACATAATGCGTGAGGTAGAAGCACATGAGGCAACCATTGATGAGCGGACTCAAGTTAGCATTACACTTGAGTCGTTCACACCAACTTTTTCTACGTTCACAACCAACTTTGTGATGAACAAGTTGTAATTCAATATGACTCAATTGTTAAATAAACTTCATACTTTTGAGTCACTCAACCTTAGAATGACTTCAGAGGGCGAGGTAAATGTTGTGGAGCAAAAGCATTCTACCAATATTGTTAAGAACAAGAAAAGAAAGAAGAACAATGGTAATGACAAAGGTAAGAACAAGAAAGGGAAGAAAGCTAAGACATTTCCAAAAGCCAAGAGGAACAAGAACGACAACAAGCCCAAGGGAAGATGTTTTCGTTGTGGGGTTGAAGGTCTTTGGAAGAGAAACTGTAACAAGTATCTCGCTGAGCTAAAAAAGAAAGGTAAATATGATTTACTTGCACTTGAAGCTTGCTAAGTGGAATATGATTTCTCATCCTATATACTTGATTCAGGAGCCACTAATCATAAACGTTCTTCTTTACAGATGCTTGATTCGTTAAGGGAGCTGACTGATGTCAATGTCATTTTGAGAGTTAGCAGTGGTGCGCTCGTGCCAGCTAAAGTATTAAGGACTATCCGTTTACCTTTTGGATATGATTGTTTAGTTTTGAACAATGTTTATTATCTTCCTGGCTTTTCGAGAAATTTGATTTCTCTTTCATTTTTGCAAGAATAGTTATTCGAAATTTCTTTTATTAATAAAAAGTTTATTATTTCTAATAATGGATTCGATATCTGTCATGTTAAAGTTATAACACACTGTATATGCTTAAACCGACTAAACGCGCATTAAATAATTCTGAATAATTTAAAGTAGCAAAACCTAAAAGTAACTAATGACAAATAGCTTCTCATGATGATGAAAACATAAATCTTTGACATCTTAGGTTGTGACATATTAATCTAGATATGTTAAACAAGTTAACAAAGCATGGTGCTTTGAAAGAACTAAAAGTTGGAACCCTTCCTCTTTGTAAATCATGTCTAGAGGGTAAAATGACCAAAAGATATTTCACATGAAAGGTTCAAATAGCCAAGAAACCAATTGAGCTAGTATCTAGTGATGTATATGGACCGATCAATGTACAAGTTATAGATGGGTATTGAGTATTTTGTCACTTTCATTTAAGACTGCTCAAGATATGGTTATAGATACTAAATGCATAGAAAGTCTGAAATTTTTAAAAATTTAAAGACTTCAAGGCTGAAACTGAAAAGCAATTAGGTAAAATCATTGAGAATCCTTTGATCCGATCGAGGTGAAGATTACTTGAATTTAGAATTCAATGATAATTTGCTGGAGTGTGAAATCATATTCCAACTCACAACACCTGAAACATTATAGCAAAATAGTTCTGCATAAATGAGAAATCAAACCTTATTCGATATGGTTAGGTCGATGTTAAGCTACTCATCACTGTCACTTACGGAATGGATCCAAACCTAATTTGTGTCCATTTTGTATATAGAGTGTCCAACTCACGTTCTTAGTCCAAAAACTGGAAAGTTAGACTCAATGTCTGAAATATGCATATTCGGAGGCTATGCTCCAGATACTAGAGGTGGGTACTTTTATAGTTATAACGATCAAAAGGTGTTTGTGTCGACAAATGCAACCTTCATTGAGTATGATTATATGCAAAACTACAAACCTCGTAGTAAAATAGTTCTAGAGAAATTAGCGGTTGATGAGATCAGACCGCCTTCAATTTCTTCTCATAAGTGACAAACCAAAGAAACAACAGCTCCTGCAAAGGAAACCCCAGTGCAATGTTGTAGTGGGAGTGTTGTGAGACAAACAATTCGCTACAAACTAGAAGCACGTGTCCTAGTGTCAGACACTGATAAGGAAGATTCATTATCTTATGAATAAGTAATGGATGATCCTAAAAAGGAAAAATGACAAGATGCCATGAACCAGGAAATGGAATCGATGTATTCTAATTCTGTCTGTGAACTTGTAGATCCACCTGAAGATATCAAGCTCATTGGATGTAAATGGATCTTCAAGAAGAAAAGATGTGTAGATGGAAAAGTAGAGACTTCTAAGACACGGTTAGTAGCCAAGGGATATACACAAAGGGAATGAGTCGATTATGAAGAGACATTCTCCCCTATGGCCATACTAAAATCCATTCGTAACCTTTTGTCTATCGCTGCTAGTTTTGACTATGAAATATGACAAATGGACATCAAGATAACTTTTTTGAATGACTCTTGAAGAAAGCATCTATATGATGCAACGAGAAGTGTTCGTACAAAAGGGGCAATATCAGAAAGTATGCAAGTTGCTTAAATCTATTTATGGATTAAAGCAATTATCTAGATCGTATAATCTTACATTTGATGAGATTATAAAGACTTATGGTTTCGAGCAAGATATTGACGGAGCCTGTGTTTATAAATACATCAAAGATAAGATAGTGGTTTTCTTAGTTCTTTATGTTGACGATATTCTACTCATTGAAAATATGTAGAAAATTTGTCAAATGTAAAGAAGTGGTTAGTTGAGAATATTCAAATGAAAGATTTGGTATAAGCGAGTTATATTTTTGGCATCTAAATCCTAAGTGATAGAAAGAATAAGCTATCGGTACTTTCTCATGTATCTTATATTGATAAGGTGCTGGAGAGATTCTCTATGAAGAATTCCAAGAAATGTCAATTACTGACCAGACATGAAATTGTCCTCTCCATGAAACAATGCCCTAAGACACCTCAGGAAGAAGAGAATATGAGAAAGGTTCCTTATGCTTCAGCTATTGATAGTCTCATGTATGTCACGTCGTGTACGAGACCAGACATCTGTTATGCAGTGAGAATCGTCAATCGTTATCAATCGAATCCAAGTCTAGAACACTGGATTGCGGTAAAACACATTCTCAAATATCTTAGCATAACGAGAAACTATATGCTTGTTTATTTAGGTGAAGATCTGAACCCCACTGGATATACTGATTCTGAATTTCAATCAGACGGAGATAGTCGAAAGTTGATGTCTAGATCAGTATTCACCCTAGGTGGAGGCGATGTAGTTTGGAGAAATATTATACAATCCAGTATTTAAGATTCCACTATGGAAGCTAGATATATAACGGCTTGTGAAGCTATGAAAGAAGCGGTGTGACTCTAAAGTTCTATACTGATTTTGAAGTAGTTCCTGATATGGACAAGCCACTGATCTTGTACTGTGACAACAGTGGACGGTAGCGAATTCCAAGAAACTGAGGAGTCATAAGAGGGGCAAGCACATTGAGAGAAAATATCATCTTGTAAGAGAGATCGTGCATCGATGGGATGTGACTGTTATGCAGATAGCGTCAGAACAGAACCTGGCTGATCATTTTACAAAGACATTTCCTGCGAAGTCATTTGAGGGTCATGTGCGTAATATGTGATTGAGAGAAATACCACATTTGCTTATGGCAATTGGGAGATTGTTGGGGGTTACGCCCTCAAAGCATGTGTGTTGATATGAAATTTAATAAGTATTATATTTTTCTTATAATTGTTCTTTAACATTATTGTTGAATATTTTATATAAATATTTGAAAATTATATATTCATTAATGAGACTATAATCTTGTATTAGTACGACATGATTAAGATCATAGATAAGAAGAAAATTGTTAGCAACATATTAAAATATAAAATTTTTAATGATTGATTGCTAGTATAGTTCACTACCCATTATGAATGTGTATGATCTAGATCCAGATCATTGATGTGTATAGCCATCATAGTGAATGTATTTTATATAATGAGATTATATATGACTGGACTGATGTAAATTAATATATTTATCAACGTGTCATTTATCATAAATATTTAATACATATCAATTCGATGATCATATGCAGATCACTCTGAATCCTTAGTAGTCATGAACTCCTATACATGTTTACTGGATCTTTTGATTCACTCGTTAAGGTTTGTTTGTAAAACATGCTAATGACTTTTGTTTTGAAGATTCGGTGATGTGCATAACTAGAAACATGATCTTGCAAGATTTAGAATCTAAGCTTTCCTAACGGATCGTATATTGGATTCTCTTAAGTGTTAATTTTGGAACTGAATGGTTATTTAACTCAAATTTATAATAAGATTATAAATTAGTCATTCACTAGTGGATTAATGATACTTAAAAATCAAGAGGTATTTAGAGGAGTAAAACGATAATTTTGACCAGCTATAAATGTTTGAACCAATAATTGGATGACATAACTACATGAAATGATTATATCAGTGGATTACATGAGACTACTCTGTAAATACTTTCTATAATCACTAAAATTTGAATTTCATATTTATAGCTGAGTAATAATGAAATTAATAAATAAAATTATTTAATTAAAGAGTTTAATTAATAATCTAGTTTATTGGAGCTTATGATTATAGGTCCATAGTCCTCAGTCACCTCTATACTAAGCAGTCTAAGGTGAGAATATTTCAGGACATGAGAAAATAACTGACTTGCAAATGAATTTTTATTCTAGGGTAAGTACATAATTATGAAATAATTATGCGTGATTAATTAATTAAGAACTAATTAATAGAATTATTTTTATATATAAATATAATTTTCAGAAATTATATATATATATAATTATCGATTATTTTTTTCAATTATCGATAAGTGAGACAGAATATCTAATTTATGAAATTAGATAATTAAATTATTATTAGGTAATCATTTGAATCAACTAAATCTGTTATTTGTAAAATAATAAATAATTTAGTTGATAGAGATAATCAGATAAGTTAATTTTGAATTGAGTGATATCCAGATATTTATCTTATTAAAATAAATATTTAATTTACAAAAATTAGCACGAGTCGATAAATGATTATGAATCATAGATCATCATAAACTGTTGTGGTGCCATGTGGTATTACAATAGTAGGCGTGTAACACTACAATGCCACATGACTAGGGGTGTAAGTAAAATCGATAGAACCAATAAAATCGATAGAACCAATTAAATCAAACCGAACCGAGCCGGTTTGGTCGACTCCTATATTTTAATCGACTCGGTTCGATTTTAGTATAATAAAAAATATGATATTTAGTTCGATCTGCGGAGTAAAATCGCATCGAAGCAAACCATTTATATATATATATATTCCATCTCGACCCTAATTTCTCTGTACCTCCCAGTCCCATCACACTCTTTCTCTACTCATTTAGATCTGTGCCTTCCCAGCACTCTTTCCATCCATTCATTATTTGCACCTCACATCACTCTCTCTCCACTCATTCTATGTCTCTGCGCCTCCCATCACTCTCTATCTCTCCATTCGTTCTCATTCATTCTCATTCTTTCTCTACACTCATTCTCTCTTCCTTCTCTGAACACATCCTTTTTAAACCCATTCTTTTTTCTCTCTCAAAACACTCTCACTATCTCAAGTTCTCTAACTCATTCTCTCTTCTCTCTTAAAGCACTCTCTCTCTCTCTCTCTCTGAACTTATTCCCTCCTTCTCTACCATAGCCCCCTACTTCTGTCTCTGTGGATTTGCCTAAATCTACAAGAGTCGTAGAAAAAAATCACAACACCCATTTTTCTACAGATTAAAGGAGATTTCAGATTAAACGAAGGGATCTGATTGCGTAGAAGATTCTTCACTATTTTTCTCTTGCTCACGTTCATTGTCAAGCTTGTTTTATTCAGATCTTAGGTAAATACTAATTTGTATTTATTACCTCTGGGATTTTTTTGGGAAAATCTGGTATGCACCGTTCAAATCGAAAGAAATAGCTTAAAGTATTTCTGATTCTCTTCTATGGTATTGTTGTTGCAACTAATCGGAACACACTTTTGATGCCAATGATAATTTTTACTTGTTTTCTCTTTGATAGTCGGATTTTATACTTGTTTTCTGCGCTTAAGTTTGTCTTTTTTCCTGTTATCTCTTCATTCTTTCGGTCAAAACGGTCCGATTCAGTTTCTGTAATTTTTTACAGTCCGGTTCAACTCGGTTTCAATAAATAATTCAGTTGGGTTCGGTTTATATTTATCAAAAATCATATTTTTAGTTCGGTTTGAAAAAACCCTTGAACCGAGTCAAACCAAATCAATTATATCCTTACACAAGGCACTGCACTGCATTGGATAATTTGAAATTAAATATTAATTTTTTAATTATCTTAAATATCTGATATATCATTATCTAAAAAAGATATAGATATTACTCTGATGGCTTTAGTTGATGGATCACTTCATTAGTTTATCAATCAAGAATTGAATTTGAAACATGGTTAGTGACAGAATAATTTTTCTCTGCAATTAAAAGTTAATCAAAATCTGTAAAAGAATTATTATCGTGTTCTTTTAAAGAATCGTCTCACTAAAATCATTTTCAGTAAATCTCTAGATCTCATGTGTTGAGTATATCTAGAGACAGAAAAAATGTATTGTAGTATTCTACATGCCCACACACACCTAGTGCGTCGATGATTGACTTGAGAGATCTTGTTGTAGATTTTGGAGTTTACTAATCGTTGGAACAGTTTCGTGAGACGGAGAATCGATCGGTTTTGCAAGGACGTTTGATATAGCTACAAGATGTATATGATTACTAACATTGTACGTTATAGATTTAATGTATAAATATATAATGAATCCTGACTGATTGAAAGAGGGTTTTCAATACTTTCTTTTATTTTTTGGTAATCGTTGCGTCACGTTTATTTTTCTTTCATCAAAAATATTTTATTTTTATTAATTTTTTTAACGCCTCCACTACGCGTGCGTCGCATATTCCAACAAATTTTAGATCATATAAATCACTGTGCATCAAATCAAGTAATTTATTTGTTCTTTCTACAGACTTAAACGATTTACTTGCAAATTTAGATTGTACGCAAATTTTACTTTTATTTCATTTTTCTAGGATAAATGTAGATAGAAATTCTAAATTAAGCATACGCTGCATGGATAAAAATTTAACATGCCCTAGTCTAGCATGTCAAATATTAGACAACTCAACGATATAAACGGAAGATGCAGAATTTTCATTAATAGTAGCAGAAATTACTGCAGACACATTAAGCTTAAAGAGACCATCAGAACTATAACTCTTCCCAACAAGCATCCTTCTCTTAGTCAGAATAAACTTGTCAGCATCAAACATAAATTTAAATCTACTCTTTGAAACTAAATTCCTACGAATTTCAGGCACGTGGAGAACGTCGAGAAGAGTGAGTTGTTTCTCGGAGGTGAATTTTAGCACGACCTTTCATTTTCCCTTCACAGTAGCCTTTAAGGCGTTCCCCATCCTTCACAGTAGCCTTTAAGGCGTTCCCCATGTAGAGAACTTCACCATTTTCAACCTCTTGATAGGTTGAAAATATAGACTTGTCACTGCACACATGCTTCATAGCACCAGTGTCAACCGAGCAATTTTTGGTGATAGTTACTATACATATCTCAGAAACCATAGCACAAAGATCCTCAATCTCCATCATATTTGCATGGTTCCCTTTACTGTTGTTACTAGGGTGGTTACCATTGTCCTGGTTCTTTTTAAATCTGTAGTCCTTCGTTATGTGTTCCATTTTAATGCACACCCAACAACTACCTTTTTGAGCACTGCTCGGCGGTGTCTTCCCTTTCTTGCTCGGATGGTTGGATTTGTCACCTTCTACTGCATTCACTTTCATCTCATAGGTCACCCATGTTGGCTTCTTGTCGTTCTTATGATTATCTTCCTCAATCATCAGCCTCACGATCAGGTCCCATATACTCAAAGCCTTACGCTTGTGTTTAAGATAACTCTTGAATTTCTTCCATGATAGTGGCAGTTTCTCGATAATTGCAGCGACTTGAAATGGCTCGTTAATGATCATCCCTTTGATTTTCAAATTGTTGACGATTACAAATCCTCCACTTGATTTACGACAGTGTTCTTGTAGTCCATTTGATACTTCAGAAACTTTCCAACGACGAACTTCTTCGCCCCAGCATCCTCGATCTTGTACTTCTTTTTTAAGGCTTGCCATAAATTTCTTCATTGTCCTTAAAGGCGAGTAGACATTATACAGAGTGTGTACTAGACCGTTAAGGATATCATTTTGACAGAGGAAATCAGAGTGAATCCATGCTTCATTCAGAGACTCGATCTCCTTGGTGAGTCTATCCTTCAAAGTGACAGGGCAGTCTTTATTCAGCAAGTGTGCAAGATTCAAGGTGGTGAGATAAAACACTATTTTCTGTTGTCAACGCTTAAAATCTTCTCCTTTAAAATACCACTTGATGGCGGCGGTTTACTTCACGATTGTTGGTGGATATGGAGCACAAATTTTCATAAACCAAATAATGCTGAGAACAATTACAACAGAAAATAACTATAATGAGAACAATGAAAATAAATATTGAATGATGAAGAATCAGATTGAGGATTGCACGAATATAATGTCCTAAAGACAGTATTCATCCTCCACACGGTGCTTGGAGACTACAACGATTGTCTCTACATGATACAACAATCTCAGATCAAGAATAACAACCAGTCACTCAATCTTGAATAGAACTCACAATATTTTCTCTCTCTCAAACTCAAAAATGAAAAATGGCAGTGTGTTAGCAACGAAAGTAATGTGTTGATATTCTGTTTTAGAACTATGACTAGCACCTCTATTTATAGAGGGGGACTGCTTGAACTGCAAGTAATGCAGTTAAAAGTGTGTAGATAAGAGGTTGCACGAAGTGGGGGAGATAGTGATTGTTAAGGCTTACTGTTTTGAAAGATTCAAAGCACATGGACATTGGAGCTAAACTGCCTTTGGCAGATTCAAAGTTTTGCTCTTCAAGGAAAATAAGATAAATTTTCAGTAAAAAATTAATCTCTCATCTGGATCGATCCGAGTTGGTCGGACGACAGTGGCGGCGCGCGGTGTGGAGAGGACAATGTGCCATCTAAGTCCTCCATTATCCACAAAATATGAGGTGTCGCTTGGGGCTTACCTCAAGGCACTTGTGTTTGGTTTATAAACCTAACAAGTTTCTTTCACATTTTTCATATGGGACAACTTTTCGCGTTTGTTTTCACACACCACTTTTCCTTTTATTTTCCTTTTAATTTCTCAACCTTTTCCAACATCAACACTGAGAATCTTCATTTTGTATTTGATCTTTTTTATTCTTGAAAATCAATTTTAGTCCTTCAAATTTACATTAATCATATGCGCTTAATTTTAGTTATCAATTTCTAAGATGTGAAATCGGTAAATTATTTAATACCTTGAATATTTTGTTGTGTTGTCATTTATCAATTGTATGTTCTCATGTATCAGTTTGGATGTGAAATTAAATTTACCAAATTTATATTGTCATGTACTACTTTCGGTTGTGTAAATATCATTTTTTTAGCATAAACGTTGATACGGTACTGGGAAATTTTACACCCAGTACGTGAGAATTACAAAAATGTTTGTACTTATTTTTTCTTGGCCGATATTCTTGAATTTTGTTATTAATAAATAAATTGATGTACCAATAAAAATTAACTGTGCAATCATATGAAATTATAAAAAAAAATGAATTGGCAATGGGATGAGATTATAAAAAATCGGATAAGGAGATTAAAGTATAAATAAAGATTACTTCCATTGAAATATGTTTGTTTAATTACATGCTGAAATGTAAATTACACTCCCGTGGTTTTCATAATTGGTAAATCATATATTGCCATTTTTTATTTTTATATTATTGTATTTTGAAAAACTGTAAAAATCAATCTCGTGTATTCAGGGTTAAAACTAACGATCTTCCTATTTGAATTCTAAAAAATCGTGTTTAATTACGTGGTTACAACTATAAAATGACTAATAGTTTATTTGTATTTTAAGGAAAGACGATAAATTGAATATAGAAATATAGTTTACAAAGATTTATTCAATATTTACACTTTAGAGTTTCTCTATATTTATGCAAGAAAGTTTTTCATTCATAGATATAAAAACATAGCATGCCAGGCAGCATCTCTCCGTTGTCGTCCAGCGGTTAGGATATCTGGCTTTCACCCAGGAGACCCGGGTTCGATTCCCGGCAACGGAAAATCCATTTTTAATGGTATTTCCTTTTTGTTGACCTTTGTGCAATTAAAAGATAAGGGTTCAATTTTGTTTCACTTCAACTCTTTATTAAACCTAATTTAGGTTCCTCCTCGTGTCAGGCCCCATACTCTACAAAACTAGATATTTTTTTGAAAATTTAAAAATATTCATTACGTTTTTCTCATGAATCATTCTCATCAACTACAATAAGTTTTAATACATCCAAGATAATTATTATAATTTAAAAGTCTATTTAAAAATTATGTTTTAATAAGTAATATAATGTCATTATATGAAAGATTGATATAACATTTGGTTAATCGATTTATAACTTAATCCTTTTATAATTATTTTTCTTATATAATTTTTTAAATTATTTTCATGAAAAAAAATGTTGAACTAGACCTTTTTCTCTCTCAACTAAGCTAACCCGCAAAAACAATTGTGTTCGGTTGCCAGAAACTTTTCCTACGTTAAAGAGGGAAAAACGAAAGAGAAAGAAAGACACCGAAAACACTATGGCAAGAGATAGCTGCTTGGCTCGTGTCACTGCCGGTGTTGCTGTTGGCGGCGCTGTAGGAGGCGCTGTAGGTACGTAAAACCCTAGAATTTCATTCTTCATTTCCTTTGTTGCTATTGTTCTTTTTTGTTTTCTATCGATGGGCTTGTCAATCTTTTATGTGACTATAAGAACCTCGGCGTATTCTTTTATTTGACTGTGAGAACCTCTGTGCAGTATTCGTAATTTGTTTTATTTTGTTCCTTTTTGTTTCGGGTTATTGGTTTGTTGTTGAATGTCGAACTGTACTGATAAAAATATTGTTGAATGTCGAATTGTATCAAGCTGTCTGGTTAATAGTGTTAGATTTAGATTGGGTTGGAATTCGGTGGATGAAATTCTGTTTTTTAGATTAATTAGTTAAGGTTGATATGCTGGTGAGATTGAATTTGAATTATAGGAACCCAAAATCCGATATCTTTATGTTTTCCAGTTCAATTTTGCTCTCTAAACCCCCATTAGTTTCTAAGAATCTGATGAAGGATTCTGATGCGTATTTGTTGCTGAAGGAAAATTCTTCTGTAGCTTCTCTCCCCACTGAAAAGATGTGTTTAGAAGGAGCCTTGTGATCTTCCAAAATTTGATTCAGTGAACCTAATCTAGGTTTGAGGGAATTAAAGCCCTGTTATCTTATACTATAGAAACTGACCCTTTCCCTTTTGATTTAATGTTCTGAACTTACGATGCTCAATTTGTTTTCAAGTGTTTAAGTTTGATGGAATTCAATAATCATTTCTCAGTTTCAGATCAACTTCGGTATCTAACATTATGAAAATGCACTTCTAAAGGTCCTATGAAAAATATCAACCTTTAAAATAACTCATGTCTGCATAGTTGCAAAAGTCAGCCTCATAAACTATTTGATTAAGCATCATCCCTATACTTAATTTACTTTTGTCTATCCTTTCTGATTTCACAATTTCTTAACATATTCTTGGTTTCATCTGTCTGGAGTTTGTCTTGTATCACCTGTATAGTTTTGTCTGGAGTTTGGCCGGATGCAATTTTTTTTCTCAAGTGGAAATATGCAATCGGTTGGAGGTGAATGTAAAAAAACCTTTTTAAATTCACAAGAAGTCTAGAAAAAATCATTAGAATAGAATATGTTGAAGGTTAATTTATCGTTATTAAAGATCATTATATAAGTACATTTTTTTATGTCATATTCAGACGTCTTTGTATGCATTTGAGTTGAACTTTACAAATAACGTGCAACACACGTAGACTATGACTAGTTGTATAAGATTGTCTAAAATAGATCAGAACTACTATTTTGAAGAAGTTGAGTTATTTTCGTAGGTGACTAGTTTTAAGCCACTTTTTTCCAATTTCCTCCCCATCCCCTATCAGATGCTCCGACGAGTCCTACTTTCTAATTAAAGTACGTATTCACTCATCGTTTATGATGTATGGACGTCACAAGGCTATTATCTCTCTTGAGAACATGCATTCCTTTCAAATCGTTGAAGCAAGGCAAGCTCATCCACCAAAAGATTCTCTCTTCAGGCTTTCAGACTAACATTGCCCTCTGTAAAAGCCTCATCGACTTTTACTTCTCTTGCCATGACTATGACTCGGCAAAGTTTGTATTTAAAACTGTAGACAATCCATTAGACATTTCGTTATGGAATGGCCTTATTGCAACTTACACCAAGAATTTTATGTACATCGAAGCTCTTGAGCTCTTTGAAAGGTTGTTGCGTTACCCTTATTTAAAGCCTGATGGTTATACTTTCCCTAGCATTCTGAAGGCTTGTGGTGGACTTGGTAGAGTTGGTTTGGGGAAAATGATTCATACCCATTTGGTGAAAACTGGTATGGATTGGGATGTTTTTATCACGAGTTCTCTCGTGAGTGCATATGCAAAGTGTGACGAGTTTGGGTGTGCCATTAAGGTGTTCTGCGAATTGCCTCAGAGAGATGTTGGCTGCTGGAATTCGGTTATTGCTTGTTATTTTCATGATGGCCAGGCTGAGAAAGCGTTGGAAATGTTTGAGAAGATGAAGGGTTCTGGTTTTGAGCCTAATTCAGTGACACTAACTGCTGTTATTTCGTCTTGTACAAAGCTTCTAGATTTGGAAAGGGGTAAGGAGATTCACAGGGAATTGACAGAGAAGGGGATTTTGTTGGATGATTTCGTTGGATCTTCTCTTGTAGACATGTATGGAAAATGTGGTGTTGTGGAATTGGCCAAAGAAGTTTTCAAGCAAATCCCAAGGAAGAATGTGATTGCTTGGAATGCCATGATTGCAGGTTATAGCTTAAACAGCGACTCGCAATCTTGCTTTGAACTTTTTTTAAGGATGAATGAAGAAGGAATGACACCCACTTTGACTACTTTAAGTAGCATATTATTGGCTTGCTCGAGATCGACACAACTTCAAAATGGAAAGTTCATACATGGATATGTAATAAGAAACGGAATAGAACCCGATATTTACATTAATAGTTCTCTTATTAGTTTATATTGTAAATGTGGTTGTATTTTGTCAGCTGAAAGTGTCTTCAAAACTATGTCCAAGACTGATGTTGTTTCTTGGAATGTTATGATTTCTGGGTATGTCATATTAGGTAGTTACTTTGAGGCTCTTCGCATCTATGATAATATGAGAAAAGATTGTGTTATACCAGATGCGATTACGTTCACGAGTATATTAACTGCTTGTTCACAACTAGCAGCCTTGGAAAAGGGCAGAGAGATTCACAGCTCTATAAAGAGTTTTGAATTGGAAAGCAATGAAAAGGTTGCAGCAGCTCTGCTTACCATGTATGCCAAATGTGGTGCTGTCGATGAAGCGCAAAGGGTATTTTACCAATTACCGGAGAGAGATAGTGTGTCTTGGACGTCGATGATCACTGCGTATGGGTCTCATGGCCAAGCCTTAGAAGCTATAAAGCTTTTTTGCGAGATGCAACAGTCTAATGCGAAACCCGACGAGGTTACCTTCCTTGCAGTGTTATCTGCATGTAGCCATGCTGGATTAGTAGATCAAGGTTATTATTATTTCAACCAGATGATAGTTCAGTACAACATTAGGCCCCGAATCGAACATTATTCTTGCCTGATAGATCTTCTTGGACGTGCCGGAAGATTTGATGAAGCTTACGAGATGCTTCAAAAATCCCCGGAAACCAGGGGAGACATCGGGTTACTAAGCGCTCTTTTCTCTGCGTGTCGCTTGCATAAAAACTTAGCTCTAGGGATAGAGATTGCGGAAATGCTTATTGAGGCGGACCCGGATGATCCGTCAACTTATGTTATATTGTCAAACATGTATGCTTCTCTTGAGAGATGGGATGAGCTGCGAAAAGTGAGGTTGAAAATGAAGGAACTGGGATTGCGAAAGAGCCCTGGGTGTAGTTGGATTGAGATTGACAAGAGGATCCAACCTTTCTTTGTTGAAGATAAATCAAACCAACATGCTGATTTGGTGTATGAATGTCTTGGCATTCTTGCAAACCATATGGAAAAGAATGAATTGCTGTTGTGTTCGAAATAATGCCTCTAGATGTAAGTGCATAGTGAAAGGAAAAAATTTAGTACTCTTTGAAATATCTGAAAATCCATGTGATATCTTGCCCTATGTTTATAATAATTAATCTGTTCTATTTTGAGGAAAGGGAATGAATAGAATCAAGATTTATTTAATTACAGCTAGATTCATTTGACATCAATAGCTATCAACATCTTTTCTTAAAAAACTAATTCAATTAAAGTTGATTAAAGTATTTTGGTTTTGAACCAATGACATACTAATACGGGATGATTCAGTTTAAGGACTTCAAATTTGGAGTATGCAAACCAAATTTTCTTAAAAAAATCTCGATTCATCCTTGGAGTACGTAAACCAAATAAAATAGGCAAAAAGTAACATAAAAGGGTTTTATTGCCTACTTACCCGAATATTCTTGTTTTCATCTGTCTGGAATTTGTCTGGCTTAAGCAAAGTTGTCGAGATTAGCTTATTTCATTTAATATGCATTTATTTTCTTTCTTTTCTCTCAATTCTGCTTAAAATTGTTTTCTATCCTGAACCTTTTCTTTTCGAAACTTATTATCTGTGGTTTTGTTCAGGTGCTGTGTATGGAACTTATGAGGCTATTAGATACAAGGTACATACCTCATCTTAACAGAAGCGTTTTTCCTAGTTGTGTCTCAGACAGTTAACACATACAACATTAACTATGCAATCTAAATGAAGTGGCAGAAGCAGTAGCGCATGAAACTTTGTTCAATTCCATTCTTCACTTTGCTTTGAACTTGGTACATTGCAATTATTTTCCTCTCTCAATTATATTTGAGTGCTGGTCATTGTTTTTTTTAACGGTCTTTGTTGTTTTACTTCGTAAAATTATGAAGGCATTGTGCTGCCTTAAATGACTCTTCAAAATATGTCTATATTCTGTAATGATATTTGCTCTTTAGTTTTTGTGAACAAGTAAAAGCAAGGACGGACTGTGCAATAATACAAAGAATAGAATTAATCTGCATGGAGATCTTTCGGACCGTAACGATCAAAACATTCTATACCATCTATTTCGTGTAGTTTGATCGGGAAATATATATGTTGTGTTTCAATTGGTTGATTTAATATCTTTTTCTTGTATATATTAAGTACAAAGATATATTATTTGCGTTGCAGGTGCCAGGACTTCTGAAAATAAGGTATATTGGACAGACAACACTGGGAAGTGCAGCTATTTTTGGTCTTTTCTTGGGTGCTGGTAGTTTGATACATTGTGGAAAGTCATATTAATCACTTAATTGCTGTATCGGAACGAACTTCATTTACTCGGTTAACAAAGTTCCGGTTTTCAACTCGGAGGTTGTAAGACGATATGAATACGCGGTCGCTAGTTTGTTCAAAAGTAAGATTTGCTGTTGTTTTCAGAGTGATTTCAACTTAAATGGTAAATTACTCAAGTCTGTTCTTGTTAGTATTAAATGCATAAAAATTTCTTTGGGAACAAACTTTGTTTTTCTCATGATCAATGTCAGCTCCTTAACGTTTTTGTTAGTTATTTTTAAATAAGATGGATTGGCTCGATGGAAAAAATATCATTTAATAATCTGAAAAAATCTCGGGCAGTTTTTTGCCATTTTGGTTGGGCAGTTTTTTGCCATTTTGGTTGGGCAGTTTTTGGTTAGTTGGTTATCTACATTGTGGATCTGTAATTTCAAGGGCAGATGATTGATAATGTTTACGGAAAATTACAGTTTCAACTCAACCCATAAAAAAGGCCGGAAAACTTCTTATTTGTAAAAATCACAAAAAGTGATTGAAGTAAATAGTTTATTTATCAAAATTACATGGACGTAAATAATTATTTATCTTATTTCAGCCAATTTTGTAATAAAAAAAATTTCTGAATATTTTTATAATTTGAACTGGAAAATTGGTTATTTTTTAGTCTCCCTAATGTTTAACCACAAGAAATCATCTCTTTTTTTGCTATAATGCATATTTTTTTTTTTACTTTTTTAATAATCCTCCCATCTCAATAAATCTAAGCGGACCAACTTATCTATCAAATTTTAATTAGCTAGGTGCATGAATCATTTACAAATTAATTATTAAATTATTATAATTAATGATAAAACATATAGTTATGAATAATTGACATAATATTTAATTAATTAAGATTTTGTTTATAACTTGATTTGTCTAAAATTTACTCATCCCATATATCCCACCACTCCTTCCTGGGACTTAGATTCGTAAAGGGGTCCCTGTCGAACCTATCATAATCTTTGAGAAGAAGCAAAATACACTACCGGTCCTTGTTTTTTAATGGTTAATTTATCTAGAGTTTTAGTTTAGTTATCACAATTATTTTTCATTTACTTATTACTTACGGTGTGTTACACTGGATTGTTTTCTATTCTATTAACACTTAATTTATCATTAATTGGCAAATAGTAAGCTTCTTAACTTTTATTACGATTAAAGATGTATTACAATTTAAAGAAGAGTTACAATGACTCGAACATATTCATTTTAAATTAGAGATATAAACAGAGATTTAAACCATTAGATAAACTTCATTTGTCATCATTCTCTAACTTGTCATTTTCTATAGTTGCCAAAGCGGAAGCTTTCTCTTAAAAATATGTAGCTGTATAGATATGTGTAAAACAATGTGTAGACAAGTTAGATATCAAAACCATACAACATGAGTTATTATCTATTCTTTTTAAATTGTAAATGTCTCAGAAACAAATATGTCTTATCAAAATTTTCAAAATGACCTAAAAATAGGGATGAAAAGTTTATGTTTTATTGAAATTAGTAGAAAATAATCAAATATTGACTTCTTTAATCCAAATATAGTAAGTCAAATCATAACGAACAAAAAATTTAATCTGAATATTACTTAAATAAAATATTGGCACAAATTCTAAGACCAGTAGTGTTTTTGTCATTGAAAGATTAGGCCGAGAGGCTAGCAAGAGACAATATGGATTATTTGTCGTTCTCTTTAAAATACTAAAAGTTCAGTAGATGGACTGTCTGTTTAGATCTAGACGAAACATATAATCATATTGTTAAATGTAAAAAAAAGTTTTTTTCTTTAATTCTGGGCCTTCCAGATCCAGTTGGAAGCTTTAGATCCCTAATTTCTCGGCGGTTGGAAATCCTAATTGTTGTTAAGAACCTAGATCCCTCCAATTAGGATCTAGTAAAGTGCACGATTCGGTTCAATTCAGTTGATTAGTAACTTACTAATTAATTTAATCAATATTATCATTTCTCTAGAGTAAGATTCTGTTGTAAACGATTCATGACCTCTTTCATATTGTAGGTTTCATTAGAAAGGCCCACTGGTGTAGCATAGGTTTTGTAACAACTTTCTAAGAACCTTAGTTTCATTTCAGGGTCGGTTATTTGGCCAGCTGTTTGGAGAATAGATCTTTGAGTGTCAATTAGAACATTGATACTAGGTTGGCCGATATCAAGACCATTCAGATCAACAATGGCTTTCCAATAGTTGGCTTTACTTAACACATTGTGAGTTTTGGAAGAGCAACAGGGTTGTTCAAGTTAACCAGAAGTGTTCGAATCAGAGGAGTAGATATCAGCTAATTCTTCTTCAGAGCTAGATGCAGTAGTGTTATCTTGATAAAAAAGACCGTTTAAAATCTTCTGTTGGGTTTCTTCTTTTAAAGACATCTCGTTAAGTTTTTGTTTAAACTTAGATTTGCACTTATGAGTATAATGTCCCGTAGCTCCACATTTGAAACACTTAATATGGGATTTATCTTTTGTAGGATATGCTTTTTTGTTGTTGATATGCGTTCTAGGTTTATTCCTATAGTTATGTTGATACTTCTTACGGAAGGAGTACTTTTTATAATGTTTAGTTTTCCTCTAAGGATCAAGTATTTGAGAAGAAGAGGGATACCAGATTTTGGTGTCACATGCAAATTGTTCACAAAATTGACATAATTCCTTTATGTTGGTAAGATTATGATGTTTCATCATCTGCTGAAGTTTTCTGTCATTGCATAAGGCTAATCCTTCTTCAATGACAATTCCTATAAGATGGCCATAAGTATACTGGCTATATTAAATTCAAATTATGTCGTGAATACTATGACCCTTAGTATTCATCGATGCATGATAACTATAGGAACATTTAATGTGTGATTAGTAAGTTTGAAGGAAGTACTACATGGGTATCTAACTAGATTGACGAAGCAATTGGATGTAACTAGTGACATGTCATGTGGTCACGTATCGGCAATGTCCGCTAAGCAAGGAGTGCGTCAAGGCCCGACAGACGTGCTAGCTTACATATGGTGAGCTTCTTGATCTAGTTAGGTTGGTATGATTTAGCTCCCTCGCTTACCAAGCTCGTGTTAGTTAGTCCCCAAGTTGGCGTCAGAGTCATGAATAGTTTTTGTTATATTACTGTTTATATTTCTTTTAAATTATTCATACATGGTCATCCCACAACATGTCTGGATATAGTTCTCATTCTATCACTACCGTAGCAAATATAGTAACATCAACTTCATAAGCAACTAAACTCATCGCTTATCAGGATGTAAAAGAATCTTTGGATAAATGGACAATAGCCAAAGCAAAACCTGAAACAATCTATAAAATCAGAACTTTTGATCTCACCAGTTGAAAGATAATAATTTTTTTTCAATATGCTATTCCTTTACAGAATAATGATGATATAATTTATCTTTTGCATGTTCATGATTTATTTCCTTACATGCAAAAATATAAATATCTGCATATAGGTCTTATACAGATAGCTTTGAAACCTTTGACTTTATTAGGTCAAAATACCAGTACACTGTGTACCCTTCGCGATGGTAGATGTCTTAACTGGAAAGCTTCCCTTATGGGAGCCATTGAAACTAGTCTTTCACATGGACCAGTATATTTTAATATTTATACAAATTTGAGTGTTGCTTTATCTGATAATAACTTAGCCAAAGTCTTAGAGCTTAGAGTTCTCTCTCATGGCCATGAATATTTACCTAGATCTTCACCCTTTGTCATATTATTCAGAATTCATCTTAAGATTCTTTCGACCTTGAACCCTCACACTAGGAAACAAAGTGAACAATGACATACAATACTTATTGATACTAATATTTTCAACAGTCAAATAGTTATCCCTGAATGATACCTTGGGCTGAGATTACTTTTCCTAAAACCTGGCAGATCCCTAATGTTGTTCCTACCAGACCCATCATTAGATAATCCATCGAAGATATCCTTCAAACCCAGGGAGGTAACATATACTTCGATTCCATAATCCTTTAACTAGAAGTCTTTATAACGTCAGCAATAAGAGTATTCCACCCTATAAGAATTGATTTACCTGTATCCTCCAGACAATCCATATCTTAACCGATAACTCAAGACCGAACTTCCAATGGATCTGATAATTCCTTTACTGAAGAGGAATTCATATTTCAGACAACCAAATACCCTATTTGGTTTATGAGTCCAACAACAACAGAAGGCCTAATAGCCCAACTGCTAGTCATATGTAATTTAATATTTAATGAATTTTTCTCCCAATAGTAATTTGAGAAAAAATCTTCACCAGGATTTTATGCAAGAAAGGTATCAGGATTTTAGGGATTGATATTCAAAAACCATTATCATCAACACTTATTGATTTAAAAAATCTGTATTATAGTTATTTAGAGAAGCATCAGCTAATTGAATCCTTCCTTGAATGGTATTATCAATTTGCCTAACAGATTAGGTTACGTGATAAACATGATCTAAATGTGCTAACAACTATTCAGAAAAGTTGGATAACTACAGGTGGAAGAACTTATCAATCTATACATCCTCCACCATTTGAAAGTCCATGATTTCAATTTGAAATCCAACAAAAAAGAAGAAGATTTTATAGAGACTCTTATAGGGAAAATAAGAAATCTTAAGATTTCTCAACCAGAAATGTCAGGACAAATCAATATAATGAATCAAATTTCAATATCTTCTATCGAAGATGAAATTCCCTCTCCTAAATTTTGGATATACAAAAAAACTTTGATGATACCGTCAATAAGATTTCTTATTTTAGACGACCTACAGATCGTATGGCCTTAACCGGACTAGGTCGTTACTATCATCCTAGACCTACACGATAGGACATACTGTATGAAGAAGACTTCCTTCATACTCAGAGATCTTATCCTGGAAAACCCATTTATGAATGAAATATAGATGATAAAACGGAATATCAAACTTTTGAAACCATACATCAAATGATTATGTATGCTTCCGTTTGTAAACAGAATGACAATACTGATCATCGAATATGTCGTTTTCTTGTAAATGTCTTTACTGGCATTCTTAAAGGATGGTGGGACAATTGTCTCAACCGAACCTAAAGGGATGAAATCCTTGGTGCCGTTAAAATAGAGACTAATCCTCTTACCCGTACTGAAACACCTAAGGAAGATGCTTGTTACACCTTATTTCAAGCCATCATACACCATTTCTTAGGAACATGAGTTACTAATACAGATAGACATAGAGGGCTCTTATAGTACCTCAGATGCCCTTCACTAACCCATTTCAGATGATATACAGATGTTTTCTTAATTAAGGTTATGCAACGATCTGGCGCCAACAGTGATCATTGGAAGGCTAAGTTCATTGATGATATTCATCATCTTTTTGCAAAAAAAAAATCAGAATGAAGCTTAGGGATAAACATGATCACAAAGATATCCCTCACAAACAGTATACTTACGGACATCTTATATGAATTGTCATTGAAGAAGGATTAGCCTTATGCGATGACATGAAACTTCAGCAGATGACGAAACATCAGAATCTTACCCACAGAAAGGAATTAGGTGAATTTTGTGAACACTTTGCTTATGACACCAAAATCTTGTATTCCACTTATTCTCAAAGACCTGAGTCTTACAGGAAAACTAAACATTATAACAAATACTCCTCCTGTAAGAAGTATCGACATAATTATAGGAATAAACCTAGAATGCATATCAACAACATAGAAGCATATCCTACAAAGGATAAATCCCATATTAAGTGTTTCAAATGTGGATCTACGGGACATTATACTCATAAGTGTAGATCTAAGTTTAAACGGAAACTTAATGAGATGTCTTTGGATGAAGAAACTCAACATAAGATCTTAAACTGTTTTTTTGATCAAGATAGCACCACTGCATCTAGTTCTGAAGAATAATTAGTTAATATCTACTCCTTTGATTCAAATACTTCTAATCAACCTGAACACCCTTGTTGGTCTTCCAAAACTTGTAACATGTTAACTGATTTAGATACTTCTAATCAACCTGAACACCCTTCTAATCAACTGTTGAGCTGAATGGTCTTGATATTGGCCAACCTAGTTATTTCTGCCCCTAAAATGAAATTTTTCAAACCACAGTCAGATTTTTAGAGCGTAATATCAGTAATGGAACTATTATTTCTATTAACCGTAATATAGAGTTTGCCACTAAATTTTCTGATGAAATTAAAGATAAAACTCAATTACAGAGATTTTTAGGAAGTCTTAATTATATTATAGACTTTTATCCATAGTTATCTCAAGATACTTCTATTCTTTATACCAGACTTAAAACCAACCCTTTACCTTAGTCTACTGAACATACTTTCGCAGTCAATAGAATAAAAGAAAAAAATAAACAACTGTACTGTTTAGCTCTACCTAACCCCACTTGAAAAAAGATTGTAGGAATAGATGCCTGCAATAAAGGTTATGGAGGAATTCTTAAACAAATTAATCCTAACAACCAGAAAGAAGAACTTCTTCATTTTGCTTCAAGAATTGGGAAAGGATCAGCTTTAAAATATCCTACCATTAAACATTAATGTTTACCCATTGTTAAATGTGCGTTAAAATTCCAAGATGATCTTTTTAACCAATATTTTTTAATTCAGGTTCATTGCTCTGCAGCAAAACAATTTTTCAAAAAAGATGTTCAAAATCTCACATCTAAACAGATATTTTCCTCTTGGCAAAGTATATTATCAACATTTGTCTTTGATATTGAATATATCAAAGGTGAACATAATTCTTTACCCGACTTTCTAACCTGTGGATATTTACATTTACAGGGATCATCATGAGTAACAGAACCCGTGGTCGCGGCCGAAGCCGAGGCCAAGGAAATTCTACCAGTAATTTTAACAGTAAACAAGATGATATTTTTTTGCCTTCAGAATTCTCTAGTTTCAACAGAATACAAGAGTCTTCTTCTAGCAAAGCTGCTAAAGATGTCCTCCTCATCCCATAACTAAATTTACAAGATATATTTGTTAATGAAACCATGTATAAGAAAGCATTATGTTAATGAACTATGAATATATTATGTTAATGAAAGCATTAAAATCTTAAAACAATTAATTAAAAAATTGCCTTCAATTGTTTTCGAAACTACATCTATGAATCTGGCTTTTACCTGTGAGCATCAACTCAAAATAAGAAGAGGGTAAACTCTTAAACGTTTTCATAATTTTAAATCTAACTCATAATAATGGGGGGGGGGGGGGGGTTTGGGNGGGGGGAGGATTTGGTGAAGAAAATTTAGAGATTTGAGGTTAATTGACTAGAATTAAAAAAATAAGTGTGACTAAATTGGAATAAAAATTGGAAAAGGCAACTAAAAATTTTATGGGATGATGACAATTTAGTTTTATTGGGATCACAAATACATAAAAGGGCTGAAAACATAAGAGAAATTATACTAATTCAAGACAAAAATAATGGGTCATCTGACCTTCTGAGTATACGAGGTCTGCCTCTTATATTAACCAAGAAAAACTCTGCCTAACTAAAATATGAGCATTACAATTCTTCTTCATTTTGAACATGAGTGTGGCTGTGTGTTGTGCATCATGTCTTATTGTTTACGATTTTTCGTGTTCACCATGATGATGAAAAATGATAGAGTGCATAATAAGACACAAAGTCATTCTCGTAAACGATGCCATATTGTAGATGCATGAAATATATTATCAAAGGCCGCTATGCGTTGCTTGATGATCTAAGGATGGACATGTGAACAAGAACAAGAACAAGAAAGAGACATTGAGAGCATCAACTCGATCCTAGTATGGTGCTTATCCAATTAGATTCTGACGCCAAGTCTGCAATGTGGTAAAGAAACAAGTAGAAGCTAGAAAATGAGTTACCTTTTGAGGGGGTATACGACTTGTGCTTGTTACAAAAAGTAGATAGAATTTAATGGATTTGAAATGAGATGATGCAGTTAGTTAAACCCCCACACCTATATCCTAGAGGTCGTGAGTTCGAGTCATATTCTCCCATTTCTCTTAAAATTTGTAATGTAACTTTGACAAAAAAGTTAAGATGATGCTTAGAATATGTCGTATCACCCGAATTATGTGTTATTCCCGACTTTTTCATAATGGACTTCTTTCATAATTGGGATTTGGACCAACCCAAAAATAGGTTGATGGGTTTTCTATACGATTGGGCTTGATTTGGATCTAAATAATTTGAGGCATCTTCTACAATTACTCATAATCTCTTTAAGGATGAGAACCAATTATGACGCACCTACATAAAAAATTCAAGTAATGTATACGACATTGATCTGATAATTTGTAGAAACTATTCGGAGCATGCAAAATGATTTTGTTTATCATAAAAATATTTGTTGTTCCTCACATTCTTAAAAGGTAAATATAACGTATGATTTTTGTGTAACATGGAAAATTGGAATTTTTTTGTGAGTGTTGTAAGCAAAATTGTTAAAAGATAGTGTACAAATGTGTTTCTAAATCAGACAAGATGCATGATGAATTTTCTTATTGAACCTTTTCACGTTGCAACTTGAATTTGTTTATCACAAAGAAAAGGTTTTTTTTTGCTAAATGTTACAAACTAAATACAAAACTATTGATTCTACTTGTTCGGATGAGTGTTCACCCAAAATGTTTCCGAATTATATATACATCTATAAGTAATTTAGTGCAACGTGACAAATTTCATGGATAAAAATCAACAAAAAAAATGAAAAAAACGGGTCATCATTGTTTCCGACCCTTCTTAAAAGTTTTCTTTTGTCAACGACCCTTCTTAAAAGTTAAATATAACTATTTTTTGTGTAACATAAATATAATTGCAAAGAGTTAAAATTTATGAGAGAAATTTGGTAAATTTTTTGTATAAATGTGCTTGTAAAACAAATAAAATATACGATGCATTTTCACATTTAAGTTTTTATTTGTTTTTTCTTTTTGTCAATTAGAAGGTGAAAGATAATAGGGAGAAGAAATTCCTACTATCATAAACACGTTTCTCTAAACAAAAATAAAAGCCAAGCCAACCCCAAAGCCCCATAATCTTCATGTACCAATTTTCCTTTCCTCATTAGATAACCTCTTTCCCTCTCTCTCTCTCTAGAATCTCCATCTCTCTCTTCTGGACATCATCGACGATTAAGCCAAAAAGGAAAAGTAAAAAAAAGGGATAAAAGTTTACAGCTCGTCGTCTTCCATTTTTGAATCGGACCTTAACCTCACCAATAGGCCGCATCTTAGACGCCGCCGCCGATAAAACTGTCCCAATTCCCGCCAATCAACCCGATTACCCGAACCGACAAGATTTGTGTTTTTTGGCCTCGCCGGCGATTTAGTTCCGGCCAGCGAACGTCTAACGTTGCGCAAGATATTTGTTAAGCCCGCGCATTACTTTTAAATTGTTGAACTCGTTTTTTATCGCTTCGCTTCAGAAGGTGAGAGTGCCTTTGTTGGTTTTCGATCATCGGCTTCTGTGTTCGTCTGGATTTGTTCGTTTCACTGTAATTTGATGTCAATTAGGCTCAGCTGTTATCTACTGAGAGCTTGTTTGTGTGTTAGGGTTTGTAAGTTTAGTATGCGAGGGGTTTTAGCTGTTTGGTTCTTTGCGATTTTCAAATTTTCTGGTTGATCTGATGCTCACTGTATTCTATATTCTTGTCACGCCCGTTTTAGGAAAATTTGAAGTTCTTATGCTTGTTGGATCGGATTTTTTTTGGCAGTCGTGGTGAAAATTTTGAATTTGAGGTTTTATTGGACAAGTGTAATGAAATTGGCCATTTGAACTGTTCTGGATTCTCATCACTTCCGATGCTTATGTTGGAGTTCGATGCATATGATGGTTATGTTCGGTTTTTGCATTATGTGCGGTAGAAAAAAGAGTTGAAATAAAATTTCAACCGGCTCCTGCTGTGATACGTAAAATATTGTTGAAGTTCACCTGTAACTGTTTGGTATGTGGAAAAGTATAGCAACAGAGTGAATTGAAACTTAAAGCTATCTAATATGTCTTCCGTCAAAGTTGCAGTGGTTAATGAACCCAAGTATTTCAATATCTAGACTAAAGACACAACTAGACTTGGATGTGTTTTATTTTCTTCTCCATGTTCCCCTCCCTCTCTTTCTGTGTCATAGTCTCTGAAGTTTCTACTTCACCTTTCTATTCTGAGTAAGCAACAGGTGAAATGCTTATCTTCACATTGTAATCCACTCTATTGATTGAGAACTGCACTGACTAGCATATGCTACTTTGTTGTCGTATTTCTTATTGTAGGTGCGTACCTGTTTACCTAGTGGCGTACTTGTTTACCATCTATTACTGCATGAAGGAGTTTGACATATTTCATGCGGAATAATGGCTTTTTTTAGGAAGTATTCAAATGAAACTGTTTCCAACAGTGTCTTGGAAGAGAATTGTGAGGGACAGAGCGATAGGCTTCACACCTCTGTAGGCGATGGACATTTAGATATGATCACATCCAGTGAGAAGGAATTTGATATGAATTTGGATGTTACATATCAGAGTGAAGGTGGACGAGACAATGCCAGCAGGTTAGCAAATGAATCAGCCATAAATGATGGTGTTGGTCTTAGGGTATCAAACTTGCCCTCTTCTGGTAGGAGAACAGCAGTGGCTGGAAAATGGGGTTCCACTTTTTGGAAAGACTGCCAGCCTATGTCTCGTGGTGGCTCAGATTCTGCACAGGCTTCTAAGAGTGGATCCGATTATAGAAATGTAGAAGTATCGGATGATAACTTATCAGATGGAAGGGTTAATAGGTTAGAATCAGAAGATGAGGATGGGCAAAGAGAAATGGGCAAGGGTGCTAGAGGACATTCTGATGTCCCTGCAGACGAGATGTTGTCAGATGAATATTATGAGCAGGATGGGGAAGAGCAGAGTGATTCCATGAACTATAGAGGATTCCGTCATTCAATCGGGTCAAAATCTAAGTCACAGCCGGTTAGTATTAGTAGAAATCACATGCAAATAAATTCTAGTGCTTTAAATGATGACGATGAGGATGAAGACAATGAAGTAGATGAAGAAGATCATAATGATGGTGCCGATGCGGATTATGAAGAAGAGGAAGAGGAAGGTGGTTATTCATCTTAATTTATATATAATAAGTAATTATTCATTATATTTCAAAAATTTGATGGCGATAATGTGGCTATTGATCAGGTTGTGCTTTCCTTCTACTTTCATATTGTTTTTTCCATTTGTTTTGTTGTTCTTTCAATTTTTGTTTCTTTGGTTTGAGTCAGGGAAGTGAGTGTTCTTAATATGTTGGGTTCTGTTTGATATTTGTACATAGTCTAAGTCCAGTTGCAGTAGTTCTTTTCTTTTGCACTGAATTCATGTTTTCTCTGGGTGCTTGCAGAAGATGACCCTGATGATGCAGACTTTGAACCTGATTACGGTGTCACTAGTGGTCGTACAGTAAACAAGGTTATTGTTATTGCGTTGTTGTATTTTATAGATTTAAGTATTTTCATGGTTTTGACTTTTGAAGTTCACACTTCTATTTGTCTCTTTGAAATGGTCAGTTACCCAGTCTGAGCCAATGGTTTGGGCTTTGTTTTAATCTTCTCACTTCTTGAGCATTTTTCCATTTTGATTTTGGTTTCTGCAATTTTCCAATTTCCATACGCTTGTTGAATTTATAAATGCATTTGAGTCGTACATATTTAGAAGTAGTTCTCCATGTCCTGGACATAGCTGTATAACATTTAGTTAAATGGGAGAGCCTTCGTACTTTGGATTATCTTCTTCTTTTATAGGCTTACTTGAGTACTTGTATTCTCTTCTATTCTTTCATTTAATTTTGTTGAATTTCTGCTTTTATATAAGAAAAGACATAATTATGCGCTTTACCCTGCTAGGTTTTGTACAGAGGCTTTGGTCAAAAGTGGAAGGGCAAATCCTTGCTCTACGTCTACGTCTATCAAAAGTCTGTCAATACATGGACAATTGGGCTTTAACATTCAATTCAATCAGCCTTAGGTTTTTTCACAGAAAAAGCAATTGATAGAATTTAATTTGACTCCAGAGGAAAAATGGACCTTAACTTGACACTTTGCTTTTATATGAAACTGAGTGATTAGGACCTGTCCTAGCTTTGAGACTTTCGAGTATACCATAGGAGCCACCAACATAGAGCTTCTTACGGGGTTGCGTTGGGTGATTGTCCTTTGGTTGGTGGTACAGTCGTATTGATACCCAAGGATTACCAGTAACATACTATGTGAGCGCCTCCAATGTGAAAACTAACTGATATGTTTGAGTACATGAGCTCCAGAAGATTTTAAGACCATTTGATCAGATGGTTGGACATTGTGTGCCTGAATCACAATTTTTAAGTATGTCTATTATATGTATATGAGAAAGTAGGATTTTAGTCTCGCTTGATGATTAAATCTCAATGACTGTTACTTTTCATTGCTGTACATGTATGGTTTGTTTATCAGACTTGCTACCGTTGATGATACTGGGTGTTTTATAGGTTTGTGGATGAGTTTATCTTCTGCAAACATAAGCAAGTTATATGAGTGAATTCTGGTGATTTTTTGCAGTAATGTAAATCTTTAGGATGTTTACTATTTATCCTTCTGCTGACAAAGAAAGTGGTTTTCAATGATATCAGGATAAAGATTGGGATGTTGAAGTATCTGATGAAGATGGTAGGAGTGATGATGATTTGGAAGTTTCCGACGAAGAAGAATCTTATTTTGGAAAGAAAATCAAGGGTAAGCAACGAGGTAAAGGCGGATGTAATGTAAAATTTACTCGGGAACCTAAAGCATATCATTCTCAAAGAAGAGGAAAATCCTCTTATGAAGAGGATGAGTCTTCAATAGAGGATTCTGACAGTGGTACTGATAAGGATTTAAAAGGTTCAAGAAAGAGAGGCACACAACTCCGCAAGAATAGTGGTAGGTTGTCTGTACAAAATAATAACATGGGACGAAGTAGTGAAGTCCGGACTTCTACAAGATCGGTTCGAAAGGTTTCATATGTTGAAAGCGATGAAGGTGAAGATGTTGATGAAGGAAAGAAAAAAAAGTCCCAGAAGGTTTATTCACTTCTATGCTCTTCATTATTAAGTTCTGAAGTCCGTTTGACTTCACTTTGTAAATCTTATTTTAAGTTTATAGTTTCTCATATTCTTTGTCCTCAAATATTAATTTTGATATGTTAGGAAGCCTAGAGAAGTTTGACTAGTTCTTTATTTTTTTTAATCTGTTATTATTTTTGCTCTAGGAGGAAGTTGAAGAAGAAGATGGTGATTCCATTGA
Source organism: Datisca glomerata (assembly GCA_003255025.1). Classification (NCBI taxonomy): domain Eukaryota; kingdom Viridiplantae; phylum Streptophyta; class Magnoliopsida; order Cucurbitales; family Datiscaceae; genus Datisca; species Datisca glomerata. The sequence continues at coordinate 5,128 of QANY01011764.1, read as the reverse complement.
GAGGGTTCTTTGGCATCAACCAATAGGCACGGCTGAAGATGCTGCAAGGGATAGTAGATCTATAGAGCCGGTTCTATTAAGTCATCTATTTGATTCTGAACCAGATTGGAATGAGATGGAATTTTTGATAAAGTGGAAAGGCCAATCACATTTACACTGTCAGTGGAAATCATTTTCTGAGTTGCAAAATGTATGCATATGATTCTCGATCTTGACTTGCATTTCGTTATAATATTTTTTGCTGATTCATTCTCATTTCTCTGTGCTGCAAAATGTATGCAATATGTTATCTTGGTATTATATTGTTTTTAATGTTCGTGTACTGTGACATTCTCTGTTTCTGTCTTTTAATTTGTGTTTTTTATTCTTTTTGCTTTTTTGGCAGCTTAGCGGTTTTAAGAAAGTTTTGAATTACACAAAAAAAGTGATGGAGGATATAAGATACAGGAGGACAGTCTCACGTGAAGAGGTAATTATACTTGCTGGACACTATTGGCTCTTTTCAGAAAGCAAGTAGATTTATGGAAGTCCCAATAGGGTGTTTTCCTTTATATTATTTTTTCAATAGGAAAAGAACTTCAAAATCAGCATTATTTCACTAATAAAATGATTTTTGAGAAAAAAGAGAGAACAATAAGTCTTGTAAGAAAAGAACACAAATACAGAAACAACTACAATGGTTTATCTCTCCAACTTCCAAAATAGAAGACAGCTAAAGTCTGAAGATTTTGATTTAGAAATTTATAATGACATAAACCAGTTTACTCCAAATAGTACCAAAGTCCTTGAACTCATTTTCAAAGATACTTCTGACTTCTGTTGCATTCCAATTGAAGTCCTTAAACTCATTAATAATTCTCTCTGGTAAGGCTATCAAACTTAACATATTCTTGTTTCTTATAAAAAAACATAAGGCATTATAAAAAAAGCAAACTGGCAGCACAAAAACAAATTGTTTCAATCTTCCAAACCATCCTTACCCATAATACACATGCATAAAAGAATTTCTCTTTTGAAACACATCTGACTTCCGAAGTATTTCCTTAAACAAATAACTATAGAAACACATGTACTTTGAAAGGCAGGGAAGATTTCCAAATAATTGAAAAGAAAAGAGGGACAGCACCACACTCAAGTGGAGTGTCTTTAACAGAATGATACATATATCATTAAAACTAGTATTAAATCACTTATTTTTTTGGAAATGAAAACTGTATCAAAGAAAAAGAGAAAGATGTACAAAAAAATGGTTTGGAGGAAAAGGCTTCATAGTCGAAGACCAAAAGACTAATTAGTCTATACAAACGGCCGTGCAATTACAATTGAGCAAAAAACCCAGCGGCCGTCTCAATTACAATTAAGGAAAAATCAAGGAACATTCTTAAAAGCCTTAGTATTAGCCTCCCAAAAAGGGGTAAAACAGGATGAAATAAATCACTCACACTCATCTCTTAGTCTTTTCAGTTGGAATGGCCATTTTGCACGAGGAAAACTAAAGGACGAAATAAATAACGTTTGTTACTTATTATGTATGCATTTAAATCAAAGTTATCCTAAAAAGTATCATTCTGCCTTAGAATTTTATATTACTGATATATTGGATAGATTATTAGGTATTTAGAGATGAGGGATAACATACATGTGTGTATTTTTGTCGTTAACTATGATACAATCTTTCTTTTTCCCATTTTGTACGTTAGCTGCTCTGTTCGTAGAAAGTCTTGTTTTAAATGTTGCACACCATTTTTCTATATCTGTTTCGTACTTCACTCTTTTTTAAGTTGGGTTTCAAATGTGAATTAAATGATAATTAGTAATTAAGATGAAGATGTTTGTTCTGTTTTTGATAGGAAAACTAACATTACTAATGTGGAGAAAGTACTAGGTTGGAGTGTACCAAAAGACTCCCAAATTATTGGTATTGATAACAGTTAGAAGAGACGATATTCTGATTTCTGTCGTAGTTTTACTGTTCATCTGTTTTTTGGATGAAGTAAAAGTCCACCAAAAGCCTCCATAAATATTTGTAATAATAACTGTTAGACGACTGTCTTAATTTTTCTGATTATCTTTCCTTTTTCTTTTTAGGAAATATATGTCCCACCAAATGTTTGATACTAAAATGTCCAGGGGTGGGCCACATGGCGTGACCCCACTGAAAAAATAAACAATTTATATAGAATGTATTTCACCTTTTTAACATTTTCTAAATTTGTGAGCCCACTAAAGTTTCAAGTGTGACCTAATTAAAATTTTTAGTTTGTCTTTTTTATTTAATGTCAGTTTAGTACTTCAATCCTTAACCTCACTCTGTCACTAATCTTCTCCTATTTCAATCTTCAATTTGATTTTGCCCTATTTCCTCTGAATTCTTCCATCCCACTCACTCTAGAATTCAATTCCAAACAAAGCGTGTTGAGGCCGACTTGAAAAATCTACCTTCGGATCCTAGATTATGGATTCGAATAACAGATTTTATATATAGAAATTCTTGGCTCCATCCCTGAAAATGTTCTCGTGAACTATCTTTTATTGTGATTTCTTTTTTAATACTAATTTTGTCTCTTATAAAAAAAATATCTTACACTGTCTTGTCCTTTTTGTATGGGCTTAGGTTTAACTTTCAAGTGAACCGGGTATACTTCAAGAAAATTGATACGATTTCCCTTGCAAGAAAACTCTAATCTAACACGACAGCAGCCCAAATATTGATAAACAGAGAGAAACAGCCACAACAGAGAAGAAAAAAAGAGAAAAAAAAACAACTTGATCACTCAACAATGGTGGAATTCACCAAGGGAAAAAGTGAGAAAACAAGTCCTACAACAAGTTGTTCGAGAGCTTGGTCTCTCCCATTCACTACTCAAAAGCCACCCCCTAACCCTCTCTGTACACTTTTTATTCAATCCACCTTCTAACAAAGGCATAACTAACTCTAGCCTAGTCAGCACACCCACCCCTCTTTCTCTCTCCTCTAACTAACTTAATTTTTGTCCCTACCCCTCTCACCTCATCTAATTACATTTTTTTGATCTTTGTTTTTCTTCTTCCTCACATAAGTAAATTTAATTAAGGGTTTAACATTACTCCCCTCCCGAAGAAGCACCTTGTCCTCAAGGTGAAATGAAGGAAACTAAGTGTTAATCACATCAAATTCTTCCCATGAGTTCTTGAATTCTGGCAGATTCTTCCACTTGATGAGCACTTCCAACACTCCTTTAGCGCTGTAACGAAGGTCTTCTACCGCTTCTGGTTCCACAAACCACTCTAAGTCCGCCTTCAACACTGGTGGGAAAAATTGAGTTGGAATCGACTGCCCAACAACCCTCTTGAGCATCGAAACATGGAAAACAAGATGTATGGGAACCGATTATGGCAAGTCAAGTTTATACGCGACTGATCCGATCCGATCCACAACCTCATATGGGCCAAAATACCAGGGTGGTAGCTTCTCATTCCGATGTTTAGCCAGCGATTTGTGACGATAAGGCTGGAGCTTCACATAGACTAAATCGCCCACATGAAACTCTACATCTCTTCTTTTCTTATCAGCCGTAAATTTTATCTTTTTCTGAGCCCTTTCAAGATGGTATTTCAACTCCTCAATTATGGAATATCGTTCCACAAGTTCCTCTTCTACTTGGGATAAGGGGGTGGTGCCTTTAGCATACCGTATCAAGGATGGGGGGTCTCGGTGGTAAAGAGCTCTGAAAGGGGTTGTGTTGATCGATTAATGGAAAGAAGTGTTGTACCAATATTCGGCCTAAGGAATCCATTGGACCCATTTCCTCAGTTTGTCACCAACAAAGCATCGGAGATAAGTTTCGATACCCCGATTAACCACTTCGGTCTAGCCATCACTCTGTGGGTGGTAAGTGGAGCTCCGATTGAGTGAAGTGCCCCGCAAACGGAGCAATTCAGACCAAATTTTGCTCGTGAATACCTTATCTCTGTCGGAGAGTATAGAACGGGGAATCCCATGCAGGCGAACTACCTCCCTTATCAATAATTCTGTTACCATTGGGGCTATAAAGGGGTGTTTCAAGGGTAAAAAATGGGCGTATTTTGTCAAACGGTCCACTACAACCATAAGGCAATCAAATCCTTCCGATTTAGGCAACCCCTCCACAAAATCCATGGATATATCTTCCCAAACCAGATCTGGAATGGGCAAAGGCTGCAACAAACCAGCTGGAGAAAGGGCAAGGATTTTACTCCGTTGACATGTGGAGCATTCCGACACATATTTTCGAACATCTCTATGCATCCCCACCCAAAAGACATCCCTCACCAGCCGCTGGAAGGTTTTTAACACTCCCGAATGACCTCCAATCTTCCCCGCATGGTACTCCTCCAACAATTGAGGAATTAGAGAAGAGTTCTTTGGAATCATTAACTTTCCCCGGAATAATAAGTTCCCATTTTGCAAGGTATAATCAGCCACCGCGATGTGATCTTGGAGAAGTTGCTGTTTGATTGGCCCCAAAACCGAATCATTCGTCACCTCCCGTTGAAGAACATCCCAAAGATTTGTCCAACATAAAGACAAATCAGCCAATTCACAACTTTCCCCTCGTCTGGATAATGCATTAGCTACCTTGTTTTCCATTCCCGGCTTGTATTCAATCTCAAAATTGTATCCGAGCAACTTGGAGACCCACTTTTGATGTTCATCCAGCACTACTCACTGCTCTAATGAGTAGCGTAAGCTCCTTTGATCGGTTCGGACTAAAAATTTGGTTACCAAAAGGTAAGGTCGTCATTTTTGCATGGCTAGCACAATGGCCATCAACTCCCGCTCGTAAACTGACTTCAACCTAGCCTGTCCATTGAGTGTTTGGCTGAAAAAGCAATAGGAAGCTGGTTTTGCATCAACACCGCCCCTAATCCCGATCCGGAGGCATCCGTCTCAATTACAAACTGTTGCTTGAAGTTCGGAAGAGCCAACACTGGAACCGTCACCATTGCCTCCTTCAAAGCCTCAAAGGACTTTTGAGCTTCCTCATTCCACCCGAAATTATCCTTGCGCAACTGATTCGTCAAAGGAGCTGCTATGTGCCCATAGTTACTGATAAACTTCCGGTAAGGCCGAGAAATCCCCTCAAATCTTGCAAATTCTTGGGAATTG
>QANY01011743.1:175074-188525 GCA_003255025.1 Datisca glomerata | reverse complement strand
TATATGTTTATAGTTGTGATCATTGATTCTCTTTGAAAGGAAATGAGCCATTCTTGCACTCTATTATGACCCTAAAATTAGTTTATTATACTCGTGCTAAGTTTTTACATCTTGTGTTTATTTTATTGTTTTTTCTTAAGATCTGTATTGGGTTTATTTTAATGCTTTATTTAGTAATGATGGATAGTAAATTGTGCATCCATGTGATGTATCTAGACCATCACTTAATTGAATTTTTTCATTTGAGTTTTCGTTAAAAATTATTGAGAGCAAAATTATTATGTTATATAAAACAAAATGTATTTTTTAGCTAAAAAATACTATTTTCTAGACAACAACAAAACAAAAAGAGAAAACTATGTCATATCTTATTATAAGATAAATAATTTTATAATTTCCAAATAACAAAAATATTTTTATCATATTTTTCACTGCTGACATTAGTTAATCAACTCATATGATATATCAAAATTAATTTAATTTATTTTTTAAATTAAAAAACAGTAAATCGAGGCAAATTGAACAAACATTTTTTTAATCTACTACATACGCTACTTTAAGGGTTAAAGAAGGAGACTTAGTCACTTGTACTGACTAGTTAACTAACAAATATGGGGAAAAGAAGTGAAAATATATTAGTTAACAAATTCAACGAGAAGGCTTTTTATATCATCACCTTATTAGATAATAAGATAGTAGATAATATGTTAACTGTCAACATCTTTTAACTTTGATAGCTTAGCTCTTATTCCTCCCTATATTGCTTTTCTTATTTCTAAGGATATGTTTCATGTTTGTAATGGCTATATGCCTCCATGAGTACTTGCCTTTGGGTATTTTGAGTAATAGCACCCCTCTGAGTTTTGATAAAAAAAAAAATGGTTAGCAGAGTTAATGTTATTCTTATTTTCTTTTTACCCCTTCAAATTTATAAGAGAATACATTTTTAATAAAAAATCTCTCTTAATTATATAATCATATTTTAAACTGTAATAAACTAATGAAAAAAATAATTCTTTTAACAGTAATCACAGAGTGCTATATATGAATTCAACTTCAAATTTCAAACTTTTAAATGACACGTACATCTTTCTAGTTTAAAAAATAACATAAAACTCTATTATTCATGTTAGGTTTCCCGATAAAAAAAATTCAGATCGTTAAATCTTAAACTAATTCTTTAATACATATTATCCTCATTTTATTTTAAATTCAATAATTTTTTGGGAAAAGTACATTGATACCCTCTGCGATTTGTCTAAAAGACACAAACCTCCTTCTAGTTTCAGAAAAGACATAAATCCAATCTCTTATAATGGAGTTAATTTTTAAGTGAAATGGCCAAAATAGCCTTAAATTTTCATCTTACCCGCCCCACTATCAGACCCTTACCCGGATTTATTTTACCCGAATTAATGATCATAGTCCCCTCAATCTCCGCCAAAATCAAACCCACGAACCTTAAAACCCCAAAAGCATATCCTTCCCACGAACAGTAAATAATCATGCATTACATGAGAATGTTCCACAAATCTCCCTCCCCAACACCACACAACCAATTCCCTCCCACCCCATCTCATCCCCACTATCAAATCCTCCTTCGACATGGCTTCTACAAATTTCTCCTCAATTCTGAAAACAATAACCTAGATTTACTCATCTATGATTTTCTTCAACTATGGGGCCCTCAATTAGCCTCATTTCTAAACACTCCCTCTCGTAATTTCTTGCCCACAGTAGCTGCCACCCTTTCCTTTCTTAAATATTTTTCAAATTCCCCAACGAGCAATACCCATTTTCTAAAATTTCTATTGGAAGGTTTTGGATAGAGAAATTCACTATTTTGCTCGAAGTTTCTTAAGAAGGGAGGGGAGAGAGAGATTATACAAATTTTAGAGCAATCTTGGGGTATTGTTCTTGTGAAAACTTGTTGGGTGATTGAAGGGAAGTATGTTGATTATCTGTCTTCCTTATTGGATAAGAAAGTTTAGGCTGTGGATCCACTTGTTGGAGATTTTTGTGAGGAAAGAGATGAAGGTTGGAGGTTTTCGATTGGCTTAAAGGGAAGTAGAGGTGGCAAGTGGGCCTGTTTGGCCCGCGAAACCGGTCGAACCGGTCCGTTAAAGCCCGGCCCGTGCATGAACAGTGTCGGGGCGGTTTAGACCAAGCCCGGGCCTGCACGGGCCCGGCGTTTGTGCCATGTGGCCTCGACCGGAGCGACCCGGATACATTGTTCGGGCCGGCCCGACCCGCCTAACACGCAGGTCTGAACCAGCCCGGCCCGTCCCGACCCGTGGGTATGAACTTTTTATCTAAAAAAATATTTCTTTTGCATATATTGAAGATGGAACCCTTGACCTCTTCCTTATTAATAGACATTTTACCACTAGACTAAGACAATTTTTGTGTAATTATCGTTTGTATTATATTTTTATTGACTTTCAATAATACATTTTATTAATTTTTGAGATAAATGTATTTAATTAAATAAGTAGATAATATTTTTTGTCTAAATGAATATTTTATTCAATTAACGAAAAATACACCAAGGTCCAAGAGCATATCTTAACACCAATTAACAAGGATATGATTATTTATAGACAAATTGAGTAAAAAAATTATGTAAAAAAATCGAAAGAAGCACTGGCTTGCTTTAATGCAGCACTGCTTGCATTGATGCAAGCCAGCAACGCCTTGCATTTTAAAGCAGTCAGCGATTTTTTCTTTTATTATAACTTCAATTTTCTGCCTCTGCCTCTGGTTCTCTCTCAATTCTCTGCTCTCTGCGTCTCTCTCTCAACTATGCTCTCTCAACTCTCTGCTATTTGCCTTTCTCTCTCAACTCTTACTCTCTGCTCTCTCAACTCTTACTCTCTGCCTTTTTAAGAAATGATAATTTACACATTTATTTAGTTTATTTTGTTTGTTAAATTCTTTAATTATAATGATATCTAATCTCTTTTTTTTGCAGGAGTTCTCAACTCTTGTCTATAGTCTATCTCTATTACAACGATCTTCGTATTGGTAATGTTTTATTTTATTTATTTTTTACATAATGGATCCTAGATATCTTGATTATGAAAATATTGATTTAAGTGAGGAACATGATTTTCATCTTGAGAAATTTGAATCTTTATCCACTCCATCAACTGCAACCACTAAATCTCAAAATAAAATAGCTAAAACCTCTGAAATATGGAAGCATTTTGATATTATACATGTTGAGGGTAGTGAAAAAATTAGGGCAAAATGTAAACATTGTTCATCTAATTATGCTTGGAAAGTTGGTCAAGGAACTGGAACTATTTCCAGACATTATTCAATTAACCATGCAAAAAAGATCACCAGAACGATGACCCTAAACAAACTCAAATAAATGCATCTGGTTCTGGAGTTTTTAAATATACACAGGCTAAAGCTAGAGAATGTATAGCTAGATATATAGTTGTTTCTGAATAACCTTTAAGTTATGTTGACGATCTTTATTTAGAAGACTATATGAAAGAAGGTATACAACCTCAATATAAACATATTTTTAGAAACATTGCTAGAAGTGATGTAATTAAACTTTACCATAATATGAAATATGAATTAATTCAATTTTTTTCCTCTTATCTTACTATGTCAATTTGTATTATTTATGATTTATGGGGCGCACGTGGTGCGCTGGGGTACATTGTTGTTACATAATATTTTATTGATCATGAATGAGAGTTAGATAAAAGAATACTAGGTTTTCGACAATATGATTACCCTCACACAGGTAATGTGATTTTTCAATATATTATGAGTATATTGCGTGAATATAGTATTTCTAATAGAATTGTTAGTATCTCTTGATAATGTTAGTGCAAACGATAGTGCTATTAATTTATTCAAAGATAATTTTACTATTAGTGCTAATCAAAATTTTTTATTACATATACGGTGTGTTTGTTATATACGTAACTTAATTGTTAAAGTTGGAATGGAACAAATATCACTGTATTTGGAAGAAATACATTCTGCTATTTCATATATTATGAATTCAAATACTAGACAGCAAGAATATTTAAAATCACGTAAATATTTTGGTTTAAAACCAAGAAAGCTACAATTAGATGTAGAAACTAGGTGGAACTCCACATATTTAATGTTAATGACAACAAAACCTTATTGGAGTGTAATTTGTAATTATGTAAATGAAAAAAAAGGTAAAACTGTTGTAAAAATTATTAGTTGTGAAATAGCTAATCATTTTTTTTAACTTTTGAAACCTTTTTATATTTCAACTAATATTTGTTCTAATATTTTACTATGCAACTAAAAATATTCCTAGAATTTTTTGTTTTACTACTATTATGGACCCTAAGATAAAATTAGTTGAATTTAAAATTTTTATTGATTTAATTTGTTATAACATATATAAATAGTTGAATCCAAATATTATCAATTGGCAATCGCTATCAATCACCTAATTATTTAGCCCAGTTGGCTAAAAGGGTCATGTTAAAAAAACTACTGACAAAAATTGTCTAAAAGGGGCATGTTAAAAAGCAAATGACAAAAATTGTGAACTGGTATCGGAGTAGTGCGAAATGCCCAAGAAATAGTGCAACGCCTGGGCAACACGCGAAGGCCCCAATAGCAAGCAACTATGATAGACCTCCCCACTTAAAAATTAATTTAATACAATATCCCCCCAATAGCAAGCAACTATGATAGACCTTCCCACTTAAAAATTAATTTAATACAATATGAACCACCGACTCATATATCAGATATTGTAAACTGATGACCCACATATCAAATATTAAACGGATAAGAACAGATACTACACTTGATCTTAACCAAAAAGTCGAGAAAAGTATGAGTTTAATGCACACCATGCGTTTAATTTTATACTAGCTTTCATTCTCTCGCTTTTGTAATATTACGATGTGGGAATAACAAGAAGCTGTGCAAGAACTTAATACTATATTACCTGCCTTCATTTTAATTAGCTTTCTCCTACATACTGTGTTTAGTGAGGTTAACGATTTCGTTGAGAGATGTGAGAATTTTTTGTTGACAAAGGTGAGAGATGTGAGAATGAAGATGAAATATACACAATGATGTGAGAATGAGAATAAAGGTGAGAGAACGACTGAAGGTGAGAGATGTGAGAACTGTTGTTGACTTTTTATAATGTTATATTATGTGTAAAAAGACTTTTATAAAATATTTTCTAATTATTTTGTAACAAATATTTTTATTAAGATGACATGAAGACGAAATATTATTCGAGTTATTGTTATAGAAAATTGTTTACAATAAAATTAACTGTTTAAATGTCATACAATACTTTAGAATCAGAACTTTATGAAGAGACCTTTGAGAGAAAAACGATTCCAAGACTTGATTTTCTTAATTAATTAAATTTGTTAACTTCTAACGAGTATAATTTATCGTTTAAAAAGGGGTTGCTCTCTTTTTTATGGGGGAAGGTCCTTCAGTTTAATTATATTTAGACAGACGACTAAATTTAATTATATGGTGTAACCTTTACAACTAAAATTTTAGGCAGCTTAGGATTTCTTACTTATGAAAATTAATTTTAACTAATATTAGTGGGGTGCGCCAGCCCATGCAATAGTGCAACGCCTAGACGACGCTCGAAGGCCCCAAGAGCAAGCTAATGTGATGTACCTTCCCCCTTAAAAAAGTAATTTAATATCATGTGAGCCAATGACCCACATATCAGATATTAAACTGATAAGAACAGATACTACACTTGATCTTAGCCAAAAGGCCGAGAAAGGTATGAGTTCTCATTAGAGAGGACGCTTCATTTTATATTAGCTTTCTCTCTCTTAGCTTTTATGGCCTTATCGATGTGGGACTAAGAACAAATTGTGCAATCGCTTCGTATTATAATTTGCCGACGCCAAGTGCTCTCAACGCCCCAGCCGCATCTGCTTCTATTTTACATTCTTCTATATTTCATATTGACAAATATAAGTGACTGGGTTTATTAAAATATAAAATTAGTTGAAATAATCTCATTTTGAAAATATGTGTTCTTCAAAAGCAATTTTAATCCATTTTCCTAACAAAAAAAACAATTTTCATGCTTAAATTCTAAACCCCTCCCATTGATTCTCTCTTTGTATTTTTGAAAGAGCCATGAGACATTCCATTTCATTTGTCACTTTGTATAACAGTTGCAGTCGCTTTTACTCTGCAACTAGTGATATAATGGTGCCTCGCATGGTTATTTAATAGAATCGAACATGTATAATGATAATGCTCAAATTAACTTTGTAAATAACAAATAATGAACGATTCAAGAAACTATAAACGAAAACTTTAACGGTAAATTTCTTCCTAAAATCAAAATGATTTAACAGATATATGATGTGCATTTTATATTAAACGAAAATTCATGAAGAACATACACAAGATGTTAAATACTCAGTCACATATACATTATTCATTTCCCATGAACATCTCAATGATAGGCTATAGAGAAATACTTGGAGAATTGAATGCTTATGAAAAATTGTGTTTCTTTGTATTATAGAGTACATATAGAGCTAGCTTAATAGATTTTCCAGCACCTCGATACAGAATTACTTGTGTTTGGTCTGTGCATTTGAAACTAGATTTGAGACCAAAGAAGCAGCTCCCATATTATCACACCATATAATTGGAGGTTGAGTCAACCCTGTACATTTCTTTGAGTAAGGACTCAATCCAACATAATTTAGAGGTTGAGTTTGTTAACGATATGTACTCACTCTCAATATTAGACCTAGCCACCACATGTTATTTTTTAGGACCAAGATATAAGGCTACCACGTAGATAAATTGCAAAGCCACAAGTTAATTTTCTGTTTTCTATGTTGCTTGCCAAATCTCCATCAGAAAAGGCAGCAAGATGCAAGCTTGTAGCAGGCTTGAGAAGAAGTCTTTAATGCATACTGCCTTTGAGATACTTGACTAACCATTTATACGCCTGCTAGTAAAGAGAAGTTAGGAATGCATGAACTGACTAAGTCTATTGACAATGAATTGAAAGCAATCTCAGGGCTTGTCAAAGCGACATACTGCAAAGCCCTAAGCACACTTCTGTATTTAGTAACATCAGAGAGAGAGTTTTCACCAACTTTGGTCGGCTTAAGTGAGGTTGTTACTGAGGTGATTCACTAACAGAAATAGACTGATATTTATAAAATAAAATAATTAATCAGCGAGGGTCATAAACATGCATAATAATAAATTACAATGTTAACCCATATAGAATAGTGTAGTAAAAACAATGAAAAATGTGAATCGACTTTTTTCGTGAATGAGAAGTACATTGATATCATAGGAAAGAAGATGAACATATATGATTCTAAAGTGTTATGTCAGTAGAAATGCAAATTAAAGTTTCTATGAAATTGAAACATACCTCTTCAAAGTAATTATTTAATTTGAGGAATGTTGTCATATGTTAATATCGTTTATCTATAATTGACCATGCTCTATAAATTTAGTTTAAGTGTCCATTACGTTTTTTTCAATTGCCAAATACTTATAACAATGAAGTGGGTATGATCACACTCACATTATTGAGAGTTGTTCATACTCGGATTTATATAAGTACTAGTTGAACTTCTAATCCAATGACCATGATTATTAAAAGTTCATAAAATCTATCAATATAGTACACAGTGTATATAAAACATAATGTCTACCACGTTTGTGGTGATATCACTTTGTTAAAGTGTACCATTTTACATTGCAATAATTTGTTATATAAATGGAAATTAGGTGCATTGGATAGGGACAGAAAGCTGTATTTTCCTTAGAAATATAAGGATTAAATTGTAATTTTTTGTCAAAACGAAGACTAAATTATGGTTAAGTGTATATTTCTAAGTGAACCCACACTATTTGATTTGTCAATTAAAACTAAGTTATAGTGGCTGCCCACTCCCTGGAAAGCATGACTCCCAACCCCTCGACATGCAGGGCGCTCCCTTTGGCTCCTTGAATAAATGCACTTCCTACCATTTTTAATGACTATCAATTGTTTGGTCTGTACGACTCATTCAAGCACAAATAATACTAATAATAACAACAATAAGATCGAGGTCTGAATTTTATAATGCAGTTATTGAGTAATGATTTATTTATATAGATGTTAGATTCACGCACATTAACCCGAATAGTAATGGGGAATATCATATATGAAGAGATCAAATAAAGAGAGAGTGGGAAGGGGAGACCGATTGAGTTTGATATATTGCACTGAGGAAGTGTCTGTAATAAAAAATGAGGTAGAGATGTATTTTCCCAATACATAGTTACTTTCAGATATGTAAGATCCCGACTTATAAAGTTAAAAAGTCAAATAAATTTTATACGATACATTGAATCACTTATGCTATAATTTTGTTGTCATCGCTACTCAAGGTATGACGAATTGTTTTTTTTTTTGTTGGTTTTACAAAGAGTACTAGTGAAAACTATTTGATTTAAGCTTGTTAATTAGGAGCTTTTGAATCATTTCAAATATTAATTATTTGATAATATGATGTTGGGATATGTACCACTTATCATATTGGGCATGACCATGACAGTAATAAATAACTAAGCATGTCATTGAAGTAATGAACTGTGAAGCTTAACTTAGCTTGATAAGATGAATGCTATATGTTTCTACATGCAACTTGTTAGAGTGTGTTTTAGCACGCCCCTTATCTTTGAGTAAAAATTAATCCTCATCCACCATGAGTTAATAAGCCAAAATGCTCTTGTTTGGGATTGAATCCTCCATAATCCAAATGTAAATTCAACATGGAAGTGGATGATCATTGAGGTAAAACTCTTGCTCTAACAATAATCACTATAATAATTACTTTCTATCTATCATGGTTGCATACATTTGTGAAAACAACGAGATTTTTCTGAGTACCTGCCCAAAGTCGATATAGCAAAGATATATCTATCATTGGATCATCCCTATATGATGTTGTAAAGGATTTTTTCAGGTATAAAAAATCATCTACGAGCAAATAATAAATATCATAATTTGAAGAGAGAAATAGAGAATAAAAAGACCATCATTTACGTGAAAACCCCTTAAATTAAAGAAAACCCACGAGAAGATTGTTGATATTCACTTGTATCAGGGATTTTACATAGTTGTAGATGAGAAAAGAGAGGAAAAGCAGTGCCTTTCGTTGAGGTTTGCTTAGGTCTCTTTCTCGCCTCCTTTTTCTTTTTACATGAGCATGTACTTATAGGTCTTACAATAATAATAATAATAATAAAGGGGATTATCACATCCTTTATGCTTTCGGCTAATGAGATTGCTTTCAGGCGTGGGCTCCTTTATTTTACTCATTCTTTTCAGCTGTTTTGTCCCCAACAACTCAATCACTCATAACCAATTTGTGGTTCATCATGGTTCGAGCCGATCAATCACAATCACTTGACTGTCAGTCTGAACCCTCATTTCCATTCTAATGTTCTGTCATGTCCAGGAGGTAATGATTTTTCGTTCTCAATATGTCGGTTCTCGTTCTGAAAATGATGGTCTCCCGTTCTCGAGATGTCAGTTCCCATTCTGTTGTTTTTTCCCGTTCTGGGAGTGATGGTCCCCCAAACTGGAAGCGATAGTTCCCCCGTTCCAGAAATGATAGTCACCCTGTTCCAGAAGCGATTGTCCTCCCGTTCCAGAAATGATAGTAACTCGTTCCAGAAGCGATGATCACTCATTTCAGAAGCGATTGTCCCCCCGTTCCAGAAGTGATAGACACTCATTCCAGAAGCAATAATCATCCCATTCCAGAAGCGGTTGTCCCCCCACCCCCCCACGTTCTAGAAGCGATAGTCACCCGTTCCATAAATGCTTGTCCCTCCATTCCAGAAGCTATAGTTTCCCGCTTCAGAATAAATGTGCAGATGGGAAAGTAAAGACTTTCAAGACACGACTAGTAGCCAAAGGCTGTACTCAAAAGGAATGAGTCGATCACGAAGAGACATTATCTCCCGTTGTCATGATAAAATCTATTCGCATTCGTTTATCCATAGCCGCTAATTTAAACTATGAAATATGACAATAGGCACAACTAGTAGCCAAAGGATATATTCAAAAGGAATAAGTCGATCACGAAGAGACGTTCTCTCCCGTTGTCATGAAAAAAATTATTCATATTCGTTTATCCATAGCCGCTAATTTAAACTACAAAATATGACAGATGGATGTCAAGATAGCCTTTCTAAATGACTCTCTTGAAAAAAAGCATCTATATGATGCAGCCAGAAGGGTTCGTGAAAAAGGGGCGAGATCAGAAAGTATACAAGTTGCTCAAATTCATTTATGGATTGAAGCAAGCATAGAGATCTTTGAATCTTATCTTTTGATGAAACTATTAAATCATATGGCTTTTAACAAAATGCTGACGAAGCTTGTGTTTATAAATAAATTAAAGATAAGAAAATGATTTTCTTAGTTCTTTACGTAAACGATATTCAAATCATTTGGAATGATGTGAAACTTTGTCGAAAGTACAGAAGTGGTTAGTTGAGAAATTTCAAATGGAATATTTAGGAGAATCAAGTTGTGTTCTAGACGTCCAAAATCCTAAAGGATAGGAAGAACAAGCTCTTGGCACTTTCTCAGATGTCTTATATTGATAAAGTGCTAGAAAGATTCTCTATGAAAAAATTCAAGAAAGATAAATTACTGACAATACATGGAATTGTCATTTCTAATAAGCAGTGTCCTAAGACATCTCAGGAGGAAGAGGATATGAGAAAGGTTCCTTATGTTTCAGCAGTCCCGGTTCTCATGTATGCCGTGTTGTATACGAGACCAGACATCTGTTATGCAGTAGGAATTGTTAGTCATTATCAATCAAATCCTGGTTTTACCCATTGGATTGCAGTAAAGCACATTCTGAAGTGTCTTCAGAGAACGAGAATTTATATACTTGTTTATTCAAGAGGAGACCTGAACTCCACTGGATATATTGATTTTGATTTTCAATCAGGTAGGACAGTCGAAAGTCAACATCTGGATCAATTTTCAACTGTAGTCTGGATAAGTATTAAACAATCCAGTATTGTAGATTCTACCATGAAAGCCTAATATATAACGACTTATGAAGCTGCGAAAGAAATGGTTTGGATCAGAAAATTTATATTGATCTGTAAATAGTTTCAGATATGGATAAGTCACTGATCTTGTATTGTGACAATAGTGAGGAAGTAACTAATTCAAAGGAACCAATGAGTCACAAGAGGGACAAGCATATTAAGTGAAAATACCATCTTATAAGAGAGATCGAACACCGATGAGATGTGACTTGAAGATAGCGTCATATTAGAACCTGACTGATCCTTTTACCAAGACACTTCCAGGGAAGTCGCTTTAATGGGTCATATATGAAATATGAGGTTGAGAGAGATGCCACGTTTACTTTACGACAAGTTGCAGATTGTTGGGCATAGTGTCCTCAAAATATGTGTAAAGACATTTTATTTCAAAATTAATAAAAGCACATTTTTCTTATAATTGTATTCTCTAAATTATTATTAAATAATTAATATAAATATATAAAAATTTGATGTTCATTAATGAGACTATGGTCTTGTATTAACATAAGATGATTAAGATCATATATAACGAATAAAATAGTCCGTAACATATTAAAGAATGAAGTATTTAATGAATGGTTGTTGGTACGTTTCGCTAAGCATTTTGAATGCGTGTGATATAGATTCGGATCGCTGATGTGGATGGACACATTAGTGAATGTACTTTATGTAATTAGATTATATAAGACATGATCGATGTGAATTAATATATTTATTAACTTACTATTTATCATAAAAATTTAAACGCATCACTCATACGATCATATGTAAATTAATCTAAATCCTGAATAGTCATATACATGTCTATTGGATCTTTTGGTTTACTCGTTAATGTTTGTTTGTAAAACATGCAAGTGACTTTTTATTTTGGAGATTCTGTGACATGCATGGCTGGGAACATGATCTTACAAGATTTAGAATCTAAGTTTTTCTAACAGATTGTATATTGGATTATTTAGGTGTTAATTCTGAAACTGAATGGTTATTGAGCTTAAATTTATAATACGATTATAAATTGATCATTCGCTAGTGAATTAATGGTACTTAAGGATCAATAGATAATTAGAAGGGTAAATAATAATTTTGACCAGCCCTAACTTATGAATCAATAATTGGAGGATATAACTAGATGAAGTGATATCAATAGACTACACGAGATTACTCTGTAAATATATTTTGTAATTACTAAGAGTGCAATTCGATATTTATAGTGGAGTAATAATGGAATTGATAAATGTGATTATTTAATTGATAATCTAATTTATTGAAGCTTAAAATTATGAGTCCGTGATCGTCAAACCACATTTGTACTACACAATCTAGATTGTGAATATTTCAAGGCATAAGAAAAGGACTAGCTTGCAAAAGAAATTAAGTTTTTGGGCAAGTACATAATTACGGGATAGTTAGGCGTTACTAATCGATCGAGAATTGAATAAATTAATTATTCTAATTTTTAGAAATTACAATTAGTTAATTATATATATATCGATTAGTTATGTATTAATCGATGATGAGACAATATATTTTATTTATGAAATTAAATAGTATTAAATTATTATAAGATAATAATTTAAATTTGAGTTTACTAATCTGTTAATTTTGAATTAGCAGATAAGTTAAGTGATAGATGTTATCAAATAAGTTAATTTTGAATTAACTGACGTTCAAAATATGTATATGATTAAATGATAAATTAAAAAAATTGCCAAGATGACATATCAGACTGCCACACGCGAATAACTGATTTTGAATCAGGGGTTGGCATGGCATACTACAGTGCCACACGACATTGTAGTGTACCGCAGACTGTAGTGACATGTTTGTGAATAATTTATTATTTTATCTAAACCTAAAACCTATTAGCCTCGGCCTAAAATATATATAGATAATATTCTATTGGCCTTAAATTTGATATCTGACTAATTAATCGTTAATCAAAGTTCTGCGAATTCTCTAATTCTCTCTCAGAGTTTTGTCTCAAAAATCCTTATCCAAATTTCTAGATCTCATTTGTTGAGTACATCTAGAGACATAAAATTATTCTTGATTCATTTTACATGCTCGCACACGTCCTAGTGTATTTGAAGATTAGTTTGAAAGATCTTGGTGTAGATCTCAAAGTATATTCATCGTTGAATTGAACGTTAGTTGTTGTTACTAGAAGATAGCGAGGACGCTTGATAGACTTCAAGAGGTAAAATCTTCTTCTTTGAATGTCTACTAATTTATTGTATAGATATTTAATGGATCCGTATAGAAAAATTATTTTTCACACAAGATTTTTTTTGGGATCTGTAGCGCCGCAATTGGTTTTTCAATCAATAAACTTTTGAAGC
>QANY01011743.1:161515-175064 GCA_003255025.1 Datisca glomerata | reverse complement strand
CCCCCCCCCCCCCCGGTCTGCTGTGCGCGCGTGATTCCAACAAATACATGGCCTCTCTTACTATAGATCATTGGAAAGCTTGCTAAAAGAGTCCTAATGTATCTCAAAGGTACTCCAAATCTTGGATTGTACTTTCACTCCAGCCTCAAGACTCGCTCTTGAATGCTTCTCCAATGCTGACTAGACAAGCTCTTTGGATGATCCAAAGTCTACAAGTGGCATGTGTCTCTACCTTGGTGGAAATCTGATTAGCTAGAGTTTTAAGAAATAAATCGTGGTTGCCGAGTCTAGCACTGAATCTAAATACAGGACCCCTGCTTCTGCTGCCACATATGTGATCTGGCTGGTATCTATCTTCAAGGAATTGAAACTTAATCTTGTGGGTGTTTAAATGATTTAGTGTGACAATCAAAGTACCATAACTCTTGTGTCCAATCCTATGTTCCACTCTCGCACCGAACACATTGAGGTGGATGTACATTTCATTCGGGACAAAGTTCATTCCAAGAAAATTGATGTTCGTTTTGTCCCTTTTACTTCATACATTAGTGATGTGTTCACCAAGGCCTTGGTCCCATCCTAATTTATTTCTCTTCGCAACAAGTTTCATGTGATTCACACCTTACTACGTTTGAGGGGGGATGCTAAAGACCTTAAATCTCCATTAAAGAGTCTTGAAGCTCAGTCGTTCTCCCTGCTGCCTTCACCAAGCAATTCTAAGTACTCTTCATGCAGACGCACTGGTGTCTCATACAAAGGTGACAACTTGGACAAACTTAACAACTCATTAATACACTTATCCACATAAGCAATTACCTAATTTTCTTCTCATGATTGGCTCACAGAGAAACTGAGTGACTCTAACAGCCGACCACGAGCTCATCAATGATTGGCCATGGAGGGAATATTACCGTTGCTAAATCATTGGCTATTCCAACAGTTTTTTGATTGTTTGTCAATTGGTTTGTAATTCTTTTTATTCTTTCATTGTTTATGTATAAATGTGTGTGAGTTTTACTGTTACTAACAATGGAAATTTTCATGCCAAGTTACTGCGTATTTCTCTCTTCTCCATTCTCTATTATACTCTGTATTTCAAGTGAAATTTAGAATGAGTCGATTTAATCCGTCGTCTTTCTTAATTTAGAAATTGATCATCCCTTAATCTAGCCCGTCAAATGATTAACGGTTTTACAATTCCTAATAGCACATGCATGGTAAATGTCCTTATTTGACAAACTAAATTCATGGATAATTAATATTTTGAGTTAAGAAAGTTGAGGGACTCAATTGATGAGTGAAATCATTAAATCCTCAATATTTAGGAGCATAAATTACGTTTGAACATAATAATAGTAATAATAATAATAGTAATAATAATAATAGTAATAATAATAATAATAATAATAATATGTTTAATTCATTTTTAGTATATATATTGTATTGTTGTAATGTTGTCTTATATCATATTGCATTGTAGCTTTTGTAATGGTTATAAAGCATAAGTTTTCCTCTTATTGACACCTATAATCTAAAGAGTTAGAACTTAGAACAGCAAGTAAGAGTTATCAACTATTACACTCATAGAAGCAAACTATAGTATTATACTGGTGAATATACCAGACAGCGTCTTGATATATTAGTGGTAATACATGCAACATGATGCTATAATACGGTCTATTAGTATATGATTAACATTTTTTTATATGAACATGTGATATAATTAACTATTTTTCACACTCTGTCTAACGCTTCTGATCGACGTCTAAAGCCACTTTTATTTATTTTATTGATTTGAATTTCTTTTCATAGTTATGTACTTAAACCAGCTTCATTCATGCGCATGCCTATATCAGCTGGAAATTTTTAAGTCGGATTTTATTTGATCAAACAAACTCAGTTTTTATTTAACTTGTACTTTCAAATAGCCCCACCATCATTCCATTAATTTCGTTTTCCCCCCTCAAAAATAGAGTTTTTCTTTTGAAAACCTTATCCTATAGTAGAGGTTTGCTTAGGTTTTTGCTAATGATATTGTACGCGTTAGATTAGTTTTTATGTTTAAATGCAGGGTAAGAACATAGAACAATAAAGTAAATTCAATTATTTAGCTGTTAACCTAAATTGCCAATAGGAAAAAAAAGCTATACGTATTAAGAAAATTAATGATAAAGTGAAGTATCGTGTAAAATAATATATTAGTAAGTAATTGCTGCATCATATTTAAGAGAGTGTGAATTTGAGTCAAATTTACCATAATGCAAATTTATAATAAAGATGAAATTGCAAGAAAAAAAGGTAAGAATTGAACCAAATGTTAGATCATGTTTTATTAAACTGAATAATATGTCAATTAATATCTATATATATATATATAACATAATTAATGAATGACTAACATATATATTGACTCAATGAAACTTGACATCATTGGTGAAGAAGAAATAATAAATTAAAGTTTATCGAGATCAATGTTGTAAGCTTTCATAATACATAGGCTCTTCGTAAAGTTGATCATTATGAGTATTATGACGAATTTGATTAGAAAGTTCCATGACAAAAAAGAAGGAGATTCATTAGCTCGTTATTTGCTTTGGTGAAATGAAGGAAAAAATTGTTCAACAAGCTTTAGAAGAAATTCCAGAAGGGCCCTATGAGAATTTAGAAATCTAATGTCTTGATAGAGAAATATACCCAGAATGGAATAAGAGCTATAATTAGAATGATTGAGGTGATAGTTATACAAAGCACAGTTAAATTATAAACCAAGATATTTAGCTTCAAATAACAAAATTAAATTTAGTTTTGCATATCCACGTTAGGGTGTTTTCATAGAGACGAGCTGCATATCCACGTTAGGGTGTTTTCATCAATCCCAAATGGGTTCAATGAAAGTGTCAAGAATCAAGCATAGGTGTTCAATGGGATGTTAGACAATTCCTAAAACACCCTCATCCCTTTCCATGAAGTAAATATTATGAGTGCCGGTCATATTATGGCATGGGCACCAAGTACGAAAATTATGATCTCTTGATTTAGATCTGAACAAATGTGATTTGTTAAAAATGAAAATAAAAAAATAAACTTATATTTTATTTATTTATCTTTTTGAATAAAAAAATCTGGACCATTGATTTGGCCATCTAACGGACACGAGTACCGGCCATATGTGGCCAGTAGATGAGAAGTGAAGAAAAAACCATAGCAGAAAGAAGAAAATAATTTTTTTTACAAAATTAATTGTTTATGGTATATTTTCCGGTACTTTGTTTGCAATGGAAACCATTATTGTTTTATAAATATTTATCCATATATAATTGGTTGCGTAGAGTTTACAAACAACTGATCTAAATGATATATATATATATACTAGCTAAAAATAATCAGATTTCTCGACCATAAATGAGAATGTGGAGTTGAGGAGGATGTTAGGAATTTTTAATTAGAGGGTTAGAAATAAAAAAGAATGAGACTAAAACTGAAATAAATTAAAAGAGGACTACAACTAAAAACATTTAGGGGAGCAAGTTAAAAGTTTATAGGGTCACAACTATAAAGAAGCCTAAAACTAACAAAATTACGTATAAAAAAATTGAAATATAATAATTATAGTGGGTTCACGTGACCCACAATTGTGTACATGTCCCACCATCAAGCTACATGTATAAGTTTCGAGATAGAGAGGCATGAAAGAGAGCTACTATATATAAGTTTTGAGAGGTACAAAGAAAACCTCAAGTTCGTATTAGTGTTGAGAACAAAATTGCATTCTATGAGCTTAATGGTTGTTCATTGCGCTCATTCGAGGAAGCATGAAGGTCATTAAAGTTGGACATAAGTTGTCTGTTGTTGACAATCTCCGCCGTTGGGCAGTTGAATCCATCAAGCATTTCATTCACATATGGACGACCTTGTTCGGGATGTACTATTCAATTGAAAATGAAAAAAATGATTTTTCTTTTATTACAGTTTGGCCCGTTCTAGGCCATCCTGATTTGATTTGATCGGGCAACCCCAAGAAGCTAAACTGCCTCAACAGTTTGGGATCCAACTGTTGAGTAGTGGTGTGCACAGGACGGGTTGAATTTTTGTCCGGTCCCATATTGAATGCAAAAATCGAGTGGGACGGGACGAGACGATATGTTTAATTTATTTAACGTTAAAAAAGGTTTAAAAATAAAAAATGGTTTATTATTTAAAAATTTAAAATATATTTAATTCCGTTCAAGACGATTTTTCTAGACGGATGAGATGCATGCACACCCATACCCCTAGTGCTGTGGTTCTCCATCCATTAATGATGTCTCCATAGGATGATAAAGCATTCCACTGTTAAATGACTAATGGGAGATTTGACTCTAATTCGTGGAGATTTGATCTTTTCCAAATTCTTTTATCACAATCTATTTTGTTTCTACACATTTAACTCATTGCAAATCACGTTCAATTTTACGGTGTTCGTAAATCACCATCAACACTTGGTTGTAGGCCAAGAAGGGGCAGTCAAATTCTACCCACATCTACTTTGGAAAGCTTTTTAACATAATTGGTCAACCTAGACAAAGAAAAGAAAAACACAAAAGATCTGTAAGTTTAACGGCTGAGATTCACTGCCCCCAGGTAATGGGACCCATTACATACATCCCTCCCACCACTTTCCACGTTCCACGTTTACTAAAGCCTCCAAAATCTGTAGTTTTTCCTCCCACCACTCTCCACGTTTACGTTTCATGTTCCTCGTAAATCATGAAACGTAATTCCGGGGAAACGTCAGGACACGTCATCAATCACAATACGTGTCCGAGTCTCACTGACTACCGACAACAGTTGAACGAAACTCACTAATATGCGCTCATACAACTCTCTAACATGCGCTGCATGTGTCACCCTCCTCTTTGTATTATATTTTTCGCTTTTTTAGTCATCGTCCTCTCTCTTCCTCTCTTCCTCAATAAGCCCAAATTCACCTTTGAAAACTCTGTCCGTCATTTGTAGAACACCCGGTACCTCTCTGTAAGTTAGTATCTGTTTCTCCCTCTTGTTTCTACTTTTGCGCGTCTTGTTAATCTTCAGTATTCACATAGTTCTCTGTTAGTTGCCTCATTCTGTTTAAATCTCCGATTATAGTGGTAAGCGATCCGTAGCGGATCGACGAGCTCTGCAATTTCCGTAATTGGCGTTTGTTTAGAGAGCAATATGCGGTAGTGTGTTTTAGATTTAATTACTTAGCCTCGACATTTCTGTTACAATCTGCCCATCCCTGTAGTTTCTATTTCCGTACAATCATTGTGGTCTTTTGCTGCTATTTCTTCTCCCCGCTTAAAAGCTAGAATTAGCTTTGGAATTAGGTTAGGGTTTAATTTTTGGATTGGTCTATGGATTTGGGACCTGGTTCTGAATCGGATGAAAGAAATATTTGGTGAGTAATTGGAACTCGTCTTTGGATCCGAATCGGATGAGACGCCGCTCAGCGGCGAGCGTTCCTTCAGAACAGATGGAGAGGGGAACGGGCAAGAATCAAAATTCTCGTCTTTGTTTTTTGGCGTCACTCTCGGCTCTTTTCTGGATTCTCTTGTTGTACTTCCATTTTGTGGTGCTTAGAAGTAATCCAGTCGATGAATCCGTCAGATTACAACCAGAAATAGGTTCTTTTAAGATCGAATTATCCCCTCCCCTTGTAATTGATGCTCAAAATTTGGTCCCTTCCCATGTTGTTGATGAAGATAGAGTGGATGTGCAATCAAAACCTGTTCATGTGAGTGATGCTCAAGAAACCGACGGGATGTCGAAACCCACCAAGAAAAGGGAAGAGGACAGTTATCCATTTATGAGAGCACTGAGAACCATTGACAATAAGAGTGATCCTTGCGGTGGGAGGTACATTTATGTGCATAATCTTCCTTCAAGGTTTAATGAAGATATGCTTAAGGAGTGTCGAAGTCTAAGCCTTTGGACGAATATGTGCAAGTTCACTACTAATGCAGGGCTTGGTCCCCCACTTGAGAATGTGGAAGGAGTGTTCTCGGATACAGGATGGTATGCCACAAATCAGTTTGCTGTTGATGTGATATTCAATAACCGGATGAAGCAGTATGAGTGCCTGACGAATGATTCTTCGATTGCAGCAGCTACTTTTGTACCCTTTTATGCAGGGTTTGATATTGCCCGATATCTTTGGGGTCACAATGTCTCGAGGAGAGACGCAGCATCACTTGAATTGGTTGATTGGCTTATGAAAAGGCCTGAATGGGGCATTATGGGTGGTCGAGATCACTTTCTTGTTGCGGGGAGGATAACATGGGATTTCAGGAGGCTTACTGACGAAGAATCAGATTGGGGTAGTAAGCTTCTGTTTTTACCAGCTGCACGGAACATGTCCATGCTTGTGGTGGAATCAAGCCCATGGAATGCTAATGATTATGCTATCCCATATCCAACATATTTCCACCCCGCTAAGGATGATGATGTGTTTGTTTGGCAGGAGCGGATGAGAAAATTAGATCGGAAGTGGCTGTTCTCGTTTGCTGGTGCTCCGCGTCCTGGCAATCCAAAGTCGATTAGAGGTCAGATCATTGATCAATGCAGGAATTCCAAAGTCGGAAAACTGTTGGAATGTGATTTTGGGGAGAGTAAGTGCCATTCTCCTAGCAGTGTAATGCAAATGTTTCAGAGTTCCCTTTTCTGCCTGCAACCACAGGGTGATTCATACACAAGGAGGTCGGCTTTTGATTCCATGCTTGCTGGCTGCATACCTGTCTTCTTCCATCCTGGGTCGGCATACACACAATATACTTGGCATCTTCCGAAGAACTTTACCAAGTATTCCGTGTTCATTCCGGAGGATGATATCCGCAAGAGGAATGCCAGCATAGAGGAAAGACTTAGCCAAATTTCTCCGGAGAAAGTGAAGATCATGAGAGAGGAGGTCATTAATCTAATTCCGAGGCTGGTATATGCAGATCCTCGTTCGAAATTGGATACTTTCAAAGATGCCTTTGATGTGGCGGTTCAAGCAGTTATCAACAAGGTTACTAAGCTGAGGATGGATATCATTGAAGGTCATACGGATGACAACTTTATTGAAGAAAACAGTTGGAAATATGCTCTACTGGAAGAGGGACAGCGGGGAGTCGGGCCTCATGAATGGGATCCTTTCTTCTCAAAACCAAAGGATGGTAAGGGGGATTCTAACGATTCCTCAGCGGAAGTTGCAAAAAATTCTTGGAAAAATGAGCAGAGACAATCATGACCGGCATGATTTTTGGTTCAAATCAACAGAAATTTACTGGTTAGACTCAAAGCTCTTACTTTAGCGTTTTAAATTATAGGTTAATTGGTCTCATCCTTGTTTTGAAAGCAAAGCATAGACATGTCCTCTTCTCATATAAGTTTTATATAGAATTTGCAGTTTCGCATAATGTTCTGTCTTGTAATTCTTTGAATGAATATACCTGAGATATTTCATTTCATTGGCTAAAATTTATCCGTGCCGGGTCAAAATATGAAGTGATATTCCAATGCGCCATCATCATACAATTTTTTGATTGCGATTAAGCATACCTTAAATGAAAACTGCAAGTTATGCTTGGTAGCTTGTTAGCCTGTTAGCCTCAAATTTGCTTGCGTTTACTCCTTGGTGTGGAAGGACATACTGATTCGCGAAGGAAAGTTTTTCATGGCAATTATAGGTCCTGTGATATTAGTTGAGGTGTTCATGAGGTGGTCTTGACATTCAACATATAACCCCAAATTGTCCTATTTTCGAGTAAATGTTCATTTTCAACACTGTACTAGGATTGTTTCAATTCTGTACGAGTTCTTGAGCAGAGTTCTATGGATTTGGGTGCTTGCTCTTCTTGTGTGCTTGTTCTCTCTTCATCTCTCTGTGTCTGTCTCGTAGGTGCTGGATCAAGCACCAGCACCAGCACCAGCACCAGCACCAGCACCAGCACCAGTTTCGAGACCTGTCGACAAGGCAGCAAGAAACATGGACGAGTCCGTTTAAAGGGCGAAATGTTTTAACAGCTTTTATTGCCCAGCAAGAAACATGGGCTGTGAAAAAAACAAGTCCGCAAGATTGTAGTTGTGAAGTTACATGTAACCCTTAATTGGGCTTAATAAACAAGGGACAAGTACACAAAAATAGGACCTTTTAAGTCGTCAACTAGCAAAATGTTCTAACACCCTAATTGGAGGTCGTAGACACTCTGACTTCTTAACTTTCGGGTTACTTACTTTAATCATTAAATCATAGTTTAGTTACTTCATTACGATTGCTTATCTACCCATCTACTTCTTTTTAATGGTTTAAGTAATAACCCTAGAATTAAGTATATGGTTGTACTTGAAAGTACTTCTGAATCCCCAACATTCTCAATTGGCATGAGATTAAAGTAAATAATTTTTGAAATAAGGTTGTGCGAAAGTAAATCTCCAGAAACTTTAAGATTATTTTCTTCGATAACAGTTGATGATGCTATGAGATAATAGTCAGAATGTTATGATATAAGAGTGAGAATGTTACGATATAATGGTGAGAAAATTATTTCAAAAATGTGTTAGATAATGTCATAGAAAGAATAAAAAATTGCTTGAAGAAGTTGGGTATAAAGATACCCGTTCAAGAATTCTCCAAGAATTTATATGAAAATAAATCTTTAAATTATCTTCCTCTCATTTTCTAGCCTTAGTCTAGCCTTAGTCTAGATTAAGTGCTAATACATCCAATTTTCACTATCATAGTCAGTTCTATTACATAATTTTTATTGAGTTTTCAGGATTCATAACTTCATTCTCTAGCCTTTTTCTAGATTGCTAGTTGTTCTCTAGCTTTTTACAAAAAGTGCTAGTAGCTCTTTGAATTTCAATGATAATTGTACATTGGAAGTTAAGATGCTAACTGAGATCAAAAGATATAGATTCAATCAAAATACAAGTTCATCAGTTTGTTGGTGTATACGAAACTTGATTTTAATACTAATACCGTTTATTGTATAATATTTTGTGTTTGATTGAGACGTGAAATTGTGATCGAACGCATCAAAAGAATAATATTTTCTTCGTCTTTGTAATTGAATATGATTTTGATAAAAAAAGATACGGCCCCAATCATGAGGGTATTAAGATACTCTGATATGAATATATTTTCACATATCTAAACATTCACACAAATTCTCATAATAAATAAGGACATCCCTCACTTTCTCACATATTCCAAGTTTTTGGGCAAAGATCTCCTTGTACCAAAGACAGTGGCACAAAAGTCTTTTCCTCATGCTAAATCACCCAAAAGTAAGAAAATATAATTTTGTCTGCTAAAATTATGAATTCAAGAGAGATTTATAACCTATAATTAAAATTCAAGATATCATGGTTTATTAGTATGAGTATGAGAATATTTTAAATTTATTATTTAAGATGTTTTCCGTATTGAGCGTGGCTCTGTCCATGATTTTAAGATTTATGATCTATAATGGGGACCATTCTTCAATGTTGGAATTCTTTTTCTTACATTTATGCTGTGATTAATTTGACCATTGGATCTAACTAGGTTAATCCCTATATTGATAATAGTATTGGTAGGTAGCCATTTTTTTTGGACCCAAGGTAGCTAACAAAAAGACTGAAATTAAAAGGTAGATTCTAAAGTTAGGTAATATATACAAGATATACAATTAATAACTACGTATTTTGTATGTAGAATTCCAACCTCTAATGAAAACTAAATAATAAATGTCCCTTTCAACCTAAGATATTGTTTCTTATTATGTTATGGTTCCTTAATGTTGTTTCTTGAAAAATTTTGTTACTAACATGATACTCAACTTAGAGTGAGTTAGTTACACAATATTAAATTATCTCATGTGAAATCTATATAAGATGATTTAAGGATAAATCAACTCTCAGTATTAATATAAGACGGAGACAAATTTCATTAGCCTTACTCCTTTTATCACATAATCAATCATGAGCCCTAACAAATTTGTTTGTTTCATTGCCCTAATAAATTTATTTCGTTTCAAAATTCGCCGGCTCTAAATGAATAGGGATAAGCTACTCAGAAAGTATGAGGGAGATGAGTATTATTAAAAGGCATGCAGAAACGCACAAGTTGCACGAGCCATGAAGCCGGAGCCTTGCCTTGCCATCCAAATCTTAAATCCTTTCCCATAAATTCTCTCTCTCTCTCTCTCTCTCTCTCTCTCTCTCTCTGAAATTGGAACAAAAGGATCCTCGTGATTCAGAGCTCTTAAACTTCACGAGAACCTCAAAGAATGGCTCTTCCCCAAACCCAGTTCAATTTGAATTTTCTTCATCTCCTTCAAATAGCTCATCCGTTCATCTCCACAACCATGTGCCAATCACCAACAAAAAATCCCATATTTCACTTCAGCAATCACAATGGAATCCAGAACCCAATATCTCTTCAGTTACACTCTTTTCCTCTCCCTCCTCTCCCTCCATGCCCACCCTCTCCAAACTTACTTAGTTCAACTCCACCCTCAAGGCTTAACCACCTCCTCCTTTACTTCCAACCTTCAATGGCATCACTCCTTCCTCGAACGCACCCTTTCAGCCGAAGAAGACCTTTCTTCCCGCTTACTCTACTCTTATTCGACTGCCATGGAAGGTTTTGCAGCTCAGCTATCGGAATCCGAGGCAGAGTATTTGCAGAATTTGCCTGATGTGGTGGCAGTTAGGCCTGATAGGCAACATCAAATTCAAACCACTTATTCCTACAAGTTTTTGGGACTTAATTTTGGTACACAAAGTGCTTGGTTTAAGTCCTCATTGGGAAAAGGAAGTATAATTGGAATGCTTGACACTGGTGTTTGGCCTGAGAGTCCTAGCTTCAATGATGATAAAATGCCTCCAATTCCACAAAAATGGAGAGGAATTTGTCAAGAAGGACAAAATTTTAATGCTTCAAACTGTAATAAGAAACTGATAGGTGCTAGATTCTTTACTAAGGGACACCATGTTGCTTCTTCCATGTCAATAGTATCACAAAATATCATTCAGGAATATGTGTCTCCAAGGGATTCTCATGGCCATGGCACTCACACATCCTCGACAGCTGCAGGAGCGTCGGTTTCAATGGCGAGTGTCATCGGGAACGCGGCCGGGGTAGCACGAGGGATGGCGCCCGGTGCCCATGTTGCCGTGTACAAAGTTTGTTGGTTTAATGGGTGTTATAGCTCTGATATAGTGGCAGCCATGGATGTTGCCATTAGAGATGGTGTTGACATTCTTTCTCTATCTTTAGGTGGATTCCCAATTCCACTTTATGATGATAGCATTGCAATTGGAAGTTTTCAAGCTATGCAACATGGGGTTTCAGTGATCTGTGCAGCAGGGAATAATGGCCCAATCCAAAGCTCTGTTGCTAATGTAGCTCCTTGGATTGCTACCATTGGTGCAAGCACAATTGACAGGAGATTCCCAGCTATTGTCAAATTGGGTAATGGAGAAATCCTCTATGGAGAATCTATGTACCCTGGGAATCACATCATGGGTGCTGACAGAGAGCTTGAACTTGTCTATTCAACTGGAGAGAATACCGGAAGTGAATATTGCTTCAATGGGTCACTTCCAAGACGAAAAGTACGCGGTAAAATGGTGGTTTGTGACCGAGGCGTCAATGGAAGAGCCGAAAAAGGTCAAGTTGTGAAAGAAGCTGGGGCTGCTGCTATGATCTTAGCAAATACTGATATAAATCTGGAGGAAGATTCTGTGGATGTTCATGTTCTACCAGCAACATTAATTGGATTTACAGAATCAATCCGCTTGAAGGCTTATATTAACTCTACAATAAGGCCAAAAGCTCGGATTTTGTTCGGGGGAACTGTGATAGGGAGATCAAGAGCTCCAACAGTAGCTCAGTTTTCATCTAGAGGACCAAGCCTTTCTAACCCTTCAACACTTAAACCTGATATGGTTGCTCCTGGTGTCAATATCATTGCCGCTTGGCCTCAAAACTTAGGCCCTTCTGGCCTTCCACAAGACTCCAGGAGAGTAAATTTCACCGTCATGTCCGGGACCTCGATGGCTTGTCCTCACGTAAGCGGAATCGCTGCTCTTATACGTTCCGCTCATCCTAAATGGACACCGGCCGCTATAAAATCAGCTATCATGACAACCGCTGATGTCACTGACCGTTTCGGGAAACCGATTCTCGACGGGAACAAACGGGCCGGGCTTTTCGCCATCGGTGCCGGTCATGTCAATCCGGAAAGAGCCATCGATCCGGGTCTGGTTTATGATATCATGCCGGACGACTATGTCACTCATTTATGCACTCTTGGGTACACGAGGATGGAGATTTTCACTATTACTCACAGGAACATGAGCTGCCATGAGATTTTGCAGAAGAACAGAGGCTTCAGCCTAAATTATCCCTCAATTTCTTTCAATTTCAAGGAAGGGATGAAGAGTAAGATGATCAAAAGGAGACTAACAAATGTGGGGAGTCCTGATTCCATTTACTCAGTGGAAGTGATGGCACCTGAAGGATTTAAAGTTAGAGTAAAGCCTCAGAGATTAGTTTTCAAACACATAAATCAGAGTTTGAGTTATAGGATATGGTTTATTTCAATGAAGAAGAGCTCAGAAGTGAAGTTTACAGAAGGGCAGTTGACATGGGTTCACTCTAAGAATAGAAACTATAAGGTCAGAAGTCCAATTTCAGTGACTTATAAGTAATCAAATTTCCATTTATTTAAGGTCACATTCCTATTATATAAAGGAAAATTCTATTGGTACTGTCACGGTACTGATATCTTAGAATTTAAGATCTAGATAGTGTATGTGTAAACTTTGCTTTTGTCATTCAACAAAGGCAGATGTAATAATTGGTTTTTACCTAAGTACTACTCTCTTTTACGATCATTAAATTTTAACTTTTTAACTTTAATTTATTTTAGCTAATTTTAAAAGATACCAGATTCACGTAAATATAATATTAAACTGGAAATAATTATAATCATCACCCTCTTAGAATCTTCAAACCGGAAAACATATTCATCATAAACTGACTTGCAAGATCGAGGGTGTCCAATAAATTTATGAAGATCCTCAAATAACATTAGAATAAGTTTTTTATATATGATCATATTTAATTGATTCGATTCATCGAATGCATTAAAATATTCATTAAGGTAAATTATATCTTAACTTAAAAAGCTGACACATTAAAGATAAAATGTCAACTTAAAAAACTCAATATTATGAGTTTCATCTCATGCGCCTAAAATAATATGTATATGATTCATGGTATTGTAATCACATGTTTTTTTTTCTGTCAATGGATTTTTTATTCATATTAACAATTGAATGAATAAAAATAATTTTATTTTAATCTCACAAAAAAAAATACCAAAAACAAAAAATCCAAATGTCAAATAATCTTAGAAAGCTAAGAATGTTCCCAAGTGAATGGCTGTCGTTGTTACACACCACACCACACTGTCAACAATACAAACCACACCAACAATACCCTTTTTATAACAAAAATCCCTCAAATCTCATATCCCCCTCCCCCCCCCCCTCC
>QANY01011743.1:44880-161504 GCA_003255025.1 Datisca glomerata | reverse complement strand
CCCCCCCTTCCTCCTTTCAGTGCAACAATGGCTACTCTTCAATCTCTTGCATTTACCTCTCCAGTCTTAAACTATCCCCAGCAACCTCGCTCTCTCTCAGGTAAACACTTCTGGTTCAGAATTTGGGTTATGGTTTCTATCGTCTTCTTTGTTATTGTGATAATTTGCGAAATTCAGTTCTGCGTTCTGAATTCGGGCAGAAGCTTGATGCTGTAGATTCTGATTACTTTAGATTCTTGCAATTTCTTAGTTGATAAGACTGCGTTGACGTCTAGTCTTTCCGGAAAACTCAGAGAAAATAGTGGGTTTTGTTAGTAATTGAACACCCATCCACAGAAAATTAATATTGTAGACGAAGAATTAGTAATGTAAATATTCTCAGGAGTTTGTTTCGTTACTCAAAAACTTGCATGCAAGCGAGGGTCATCTCAAAGGGTGCTGCTCTAATACCGATTGTTACAAATACATTGGGTAGAGCTTATCCTTGGAAACCGGCTTGCAAGATCGAGGGTGTCCAATATAAGCCTGCACACCAAGCCTTAATTTAGCAATGTGTGACTCAATTAGGATCCTTACATGTTTTCTTAAGGCTACAAGCAAAAATTTAGGGAGGAAAGAGAAATGTGAGGAAAAGTAAAGAGAATAAGGAGTAAAATGAAGGAAAATGATAACATAACAAATGTTTATATTCCAATGGAACCAAACAATGGAAACACAATTTCTACAAATTTTTCCAATTTTCCCTCTTAGTTTCCAAGATGCAAACGTAGCCATGACTTCCTTTTTGCATATCCACATGGAAATTGCAGCATTGCTCCCACATAGTTGTTTATAAGTAGCTGTCATTTAGTACTCTGTTATGGTATGTTGGCTCATATAAGGTATGATGCGACAGAGTCGTTCGTAAAATACCATTAATTTAAAAAGCACACCATTTTTTTAATTGTTGAGAATGATATGCATATTAGATTGCAGGTCCAAATCCAAGTGACCATTTGGTCTTATTTTGGCTCGATTCCGCAAAAAGGTTGTCAAAACTAGTAGAATTCGCATACCTCCTTGTTGACATGTGTTGAGTTGTTCAGGTTTGGTTTCTATGGCCGTCCATGGAAGTTCAAGCTCTACATTTAACGGCCAATACTTGAGAATAGCTCATTCTCAATGTTCTCCCCTAAGACGTGCTTGTGTCACGTCAAGACCGGTGATAATGATGGTTAAACCAAAGATACAGTTCATTCAAGGAACTGATGAACAGACAATACCCGATGTAAGACTGACAAAATCAAGAGACGGTACAAATGGTATGGCTATATTCAAGTTTGATCAACCTTCAGTGTTTGATTCGTCGGGTGAAGTAGGTGATATTACTGGGTTTTACATGATTGATGAAGAAGGAGTTCTTCAATCAGTTGATGTAAGTGCTAAATTCGTCAACGGAAAACCTGCTGGAATCGAAGCTAAGTATGTAATGCGAAGTCCGCGTGAGTGGGATAGGTTTATGAGATTCATGGAACGTTACTCGAATGAGAATGGTTTGCAGTTTATCAAATCATAAGGTGTTTTGAGTGTTTTCATCTGTCATTCTTCATTTTTTCAATTTTCTCTTCAATTTTTGTTGTAATTTATTCGAGTAAATCGCAGCTTCTCTGCCCGATAACTGTGTGTGTAGCTTCTTGCAAACAAAACTCACTCATTCTAATACAACCAATATTTTTGGAACTGATTATATGTAACGTTATGGTGATGAGTACTATATGATATGATGTGTCGTGAGATCATAAATTCACATCATAATTAAAATCTATTTTTTTATTGGTTTGAATTTTATGTGATTTGGAATCACATATACTATCATCAACTGGGATAGTAATGAACATCATTGTACCACGTTGCACTTTACATAACACATTTTTTGTTTTGCGCTGCTAACTTCAATCTAGAACTTCTAGCTTGCCAGGCTACTGTGCATCAGTAATAATTTATTATTTTATTTGTTTTTTTTTAATTTTTTTAAACAAAATAGTGTAAACTTATTTGACCAGAATATTAGGGGTAAATACAGTTCAATTTGGTTCCGTTAGTGAATTAAAATTAAATCGAACCGAATCGTGAAGGTCAAAAGAACTAAATCGTGAGTTTTGGTTCGATTCGGTTCGTCTGTTCGGTTTTATTAATTAAAAAATAATTTTTAAAATAATTTTTAAAAATGATATTATTGAAAAAATAATAAAAATCAAAGTTTCATATCGGTTCGATTCGGTTCGGCTCGATGTGAAATTATATATAAAAAATAAAAAAAATTATAATTTTAAGATTTCGGTTAAAAAACTGAACATTTTCTGAACCGAACTATAGGGCCTAAAAAACCGACTGAACCGGTAATTTTTGGTTCGATTTAGTTTGATTCGGTTTGATTTTGAACACTCCTATAAAAATACATAGAAAAGCTCAAAGAAGCACGACCCAAGTGAAAATTAAGATCTATGTCTAAAAAGATACTGAGCCATGCCTGTTCATCAAATATTGTCAAGCTCGTCATCTTTATTCTTTGATTAATTGTTGCAGGCTCCAAATCACCTTTGAGGCCAGGAAATAATTCTCACCACCTAACTCACCAGAAAGTATCTTTCGCGCAGCCTCTTAACTTCTTCATCAGCAGCCTCTTAACATATTCGTCAAACAAAATGGCTGAATCCCGCTGGATACGTAGCACTTGTTGACTTACACCATGGAATTAGGCCATGTTGCATGGCATTAATAGTTTGGTAAGAGCAAATGACAAAATAATCAAATTGGTTGATAATCAATCTTAAAACTTCTTGTTTGTTGATATACATGGTGCTTTTTCAGCCTTGATTGTGGCTTGTAATAACTTTCGTAGTCTTGCTAAAAAGTTGGTATTCCTAAACTTGAGTTCTTATTATTTGAATTAACTGTTGTTTGAGCCATTCAAAATTTTAATGCTTGAAACTATTTATGAAATAATACAAAAACTCAAAAACGTTTTCGAGTTTGACAAAGTGTATAATAACACAATTGTCGTGCACAATCAATCGCCTAAATAGCTGTAAAATTGGAGACTTGAGCATAGCTGCAGAGATACAGAAACCAGAAATTCCCTTGGGAAGTTCTAACATAATAGAGTTATCTAGAGAATTAAGTTAACTATCACAACTCAAGATGTTAGATTTATGGTATGATCTCAATGGGATTCCACTAAACATCATCTCAAGATTGACAGCATTAGAAGAGTTGTGCATGGAGGAGAACTTTGATGAATGGAAGGGGTAAGCTGAAAGAGTACTGAAAAATTGGAGAGACATAGAGAGTTTTTCTGAGCACAAGTACTTGCCTTATCTGCACACTTGGAATTTACTTCTTCAAGATCATAATAATTTGCTCAAAGGTTTCACTTTTGTTAGTTATCAGAATCATTGGCAAGAGAACTTTAGAAATGTATCAAAATGGTAATCTGAGGAGATTGAATCATTTTGTTCAATATAAACCTTTGAGTTCTTACATCTCTTCAAAAATAAATTTCACAACATTGGTAGTTCAAATTGCCCAAACAACAATTTATCTAACAATACAAACTGAAGGATACGAAACATCAACTTTTTAAGAAAGCGTATGAAAATTATTACACCCATAGACACTGCTGAAAAATCTTCAATTATATCTTTTTATGTCCATTCGCCTTATTGAAGTCCGTCACTTAACACATAACTTTGTCTTTGTGCGAAGGCTATTTACAAACTATGTCGTGCATTTTTACATAACACTCATATACAGCTTCTAGCAACAAATAAAAAGTTTTTTAAGATCATCAACCAATTTGATTATTCTATCCGTTGCCCTTGTCAAACTATTAATGCTGTGTAGCATGCCCAACCCCATAGATAAACCAGCAAGCTTTTCAAACACATAGCGAAGCAAAAGTAATGACTTGGCTTCTTTGCATTTTAATGAGTTATAACTCGAAGTCAGTGAGGAGCAATTGGCAACCACATTCACTTGTCACCTCAGTCGCAAGCAACATGGTTTGTTTAATCATCATAGTTTTCCCAATTCCACCCATACCAGAAATAAATGTAACGTACCTGTTCCTCCATATTTAAGGCCAGAAACTTGGATTTTTCGAGGGTTTTCCCCTTCTTCACACTTCTCTCACCCAGCCCACTCTCCTCCCCATCCAACTCATTGCTCTCATCCCAAATCACCAATTCATTCTCTCTTTCTCAATTTATGCCATTTCTCTAACAATATAATTATTCTATTTATTAGTTATTATTTTAGTTAGTTAAATTAATTGATTTAATTAATCAATTAATTCATTTAATAATATTTTAACTGATTACCAGATCTAGGTAAGTACACCACTTACCACTATCGTCGCACATAATAACATCAAAATAATCATGTATTGAAGAACATATGCATGTGTCTCTCATTATATGAGATTGTGAGTATGTTTGTATGAATTTCTTATTAATAAAATTTAAGATTTCAAGAAACGATCATGTAATTACATTTATTACACAATATATTATATTAGATATAATAATAATGAAAAGAAATATCATCTAATATTCTTATTATCACAAAACCTAAGTAATGTGAACTATAAGAATTAAATACACACCATAAGTATACTAAATATACAACATATATATTTTAAAAACCGTAAATTTTTTTTAAGAAAATATAATGTTAATATGACATATACTGTTATATATAACATATGTAATATATACGATATATATGAAATATACCATACACATCTAGTTCTGTGGTTTTTTTTGCCAAACTTTTATTTTTAGCGTCAAAATAATTTTTTGAGAAACATCCCACCTTTTTAAGTGACTACTTTTGATGTTTTTCAATACTAATTTAGATATGGCCAAAGTTTAAATAAAAAAAAATATGGGCCACATATTCATTGAGATTTTTAGGCAAATATATAATTTAAAAATTTTGTTTTGTTGAATAGCCAGTAATAATAATAATTAAAAAATAATTATTTTAGAAAAAGTCAATAAAATTATAAACTATATTTACTATAATACCTCATCAACTATAATAATTTAATTATCATTTATCCTAACTAATATCTAAACTAAATTATTTTTTGAATTTTGAATTTTAGGAAATATTTATCCATTTCAAGTTATTTAAAATTAAAAAAATTAATTATTATCATTAATTATAAATAATCAACACTTTAATTATTTTCATATATACCTATTTAATTGTAAATAATAACTTTTTTACTATTACTTCTAGACAAACAATAAGATTGCATATTTCTGAATATTAAGATATGTAAATAATTATTATCAAAGTAATGATAATTTTTTTATGAATGTACTAAAATAATTATTATATATTTGTAAGTAGTTATGACAATCTTTATGTAAATAATTATTACAATCCATATCAATATATATATTTCTTTATCTAACAAAAATATGTAAATATATTGCCAAGGATAATTTGCAATATTTCTAAATTTATATTTATTTATTTGATTATTATATACATATTTACGGAAAAATCACTACTAATTCTCCTAAAAATTAAGGAATTGCTCAATCTTAAAAAAAGGCATTTAGTGAAAAACTTATAGATTTTAAAACAATAAATACGTCTACGTTAAACATATCTAGTTATTCTGATTTATATTTATTTATTTTATTAATAATGTATATTTTCCTAAAAAAGCACAGCTATTCCCTTAAAAATAAAGGATTGTTCCATCTTTAAAAAATTATACATTTAATGAAAAATTATATAAATAATTTTAGGAGAAAATATTTAAAAATAATCATTTTTATTAATTACATAAGTGATTGTAGAAATAAAATGGACTAATAAATGAAAATAATTACATAATTCATATTATTCCTATTTTGTCATATGATATATCTCATGTATATAATAACATTTTATGAATTTTATGTCATAAATGAAAGTGCTAATCTGTTTTTTATATTATTAGTGTTAATCAAAATTTTTATACATCTCACGATATATTTTTTGTCTTATCATTTTTCGGTATAATTAGTCTCCCAATTTCATTTTCTCTAGATAAGAATATCTAAAGTTTTTTTAAAAAAAAATTAAAAAATAATTGGGTTAGAATTTTGAAAATCTATAGATTACTTATAGATGATACATGACTATTTTTAAACATTTATCTAAATATAATAAGTATATTAATATTGTCTTACACAAGGGTGGAGTGAGAATATAAAGTTATGATCAAACTAACTTGACTATTAGCTTAATTATTTTTAAAAATGGCTAAAAATAATAACACCCTACTAGAATAGTTAAGTGCTACAATTTTCGTTATAGTTGTAGTAGTTATTTTGAAGTATAGAATTGATACAATCTATACAAGTTTTAGTTCTAAATTTAATTTTGTCACCACCTTTTGAAAAATATTAAATATAGTACTTTAAAAAAATTAATCTAGCAAATTGAATTAAATAAAAATATTCCTATTAAAGTAGTTAATAATATACCCTTTTATTTTTAATTTATATATTTAATCAGCTTTTTTATCTCCCTTATCTATTAATTATCTTCCTCTCTCCATGTATTAACCGTTCTCTCTCTATAACTGGATTCTATATTCCTCTATCTCTATAATTGGATCATCTCTCTCCATATTATTAGTAAATCAATGTATGAAATATATTCACTCTATTTAATTCTCTCTCCATTTTTATTTAAATCACTATCAATATGAAAATCCTTAATTCATGCAAATCTCTCTCCATTCTTATATCTCTCTCCCCGTATCTCTCACTCATATATATATATATATATTTGAAAGTGTTCTTTTCTTTTTAAATTTGTTTATTAATTTTTATATCTAT
Organism: Datisca glomerata; assembly: GCA_003255025.1. Taxonomy (NCBI): domain Eukaryota; kingdom Viridiplantae; phylum Streptophyta; class Magnoliopsida; order Cucurbitales; family Datiscaceae; genus Datisca; species Datisca glomerata. The sequence continues at coordinate 154,620 of QANY01011743.1, read as the reverse complement.
ACACATTCTTAGACATTCTTTATGTATTGTAGTGATAATTGTATCATAGGTGAGACTATTGTAGTCTATATTTCCTAAGTCATCACTAAAAACTGTTATAATTTTGTGGGCAAACAAATTTGGTAAGTTATTGATGAATTTTTCTTTCCAAAATGGCTTATTACTATTTATATATAAGGAGAGAGAGACGCACAGAGGGGAGAGATGAAGCAAGAGAGAGATTTTAGAACAAGAATTCAAAAAAGTAAATTATTAAATGAAACCTTTAATTGGTTTCTTTATAATGTATAAGAGTTTCCATTTTTTAATTTGTTAAATGATAACAAATTGGTATAATTGGAAGATATGTATTTTTTGTTAGTGGGTCCACAAACATCGACTATTTTTTGTGATTATGAAATTAACTATCTAATTTTATATTAAATTTTTAAATAATTAGTTCTATATAAAACCCTTTTAAGTAACTAGACAACATAGTAACAACTAATTAAATTTGTGTCAATATTTCTAAAACTTTAGATTTTTATCAACTTTTTAAGCCATCTGGATTTCATAATCTTACACCGTAAATACCCGTTATTTATGTAACAACTACAAATTAAGAAGTATCTAAATAAAAAATCATCAATAACCAATCCCAACAAAAAGTGAATTGTCAAAAATTACACTCTATTCCCTCAAATTATCATTATTTTTAATCTATACTTAAAATCTTAACTTCAAAACGTTACACTTTAAGCTTTAAGTCATTCAAAAATTATAATTTAAACTCTCCAACGAACACCGCTATACTATTCCATCATACTTATAATACGATGTAATTTCAATTTTATTAGAACTACGTTGTTTTATTTCTCTTCACATCTTTCAGTTGTTTTATTTCTCTTCACATCTTTCAATTCTTCACAGCTCTCACACATCCAGCCTCCAAAACCTCATTGTAAGTTGTCCCAAATGTCCCTTTTCCCTAGACCTCCGCCGAAGCTTTTAGTAAATCCTCCAAATCAAACACTCCGCCCTCATTCCCCATAGATACCAACTTTTTAGCAGATTAAGAGAAGCAAAATAAAACAGACTTCTAAGAAAATAGAAATCTTGACAAATTAAATCTAATAGGGAGTCTATAATTCGTTATTAATTGCAATATCTTTTAGTAGTATTAGTTGGTCTTGAGATTCAGGGCCACATTCTTTTTATTTCTACTAGAATTAATTACACTAAACTTTGACCTTTCGAACATTTATACTATCTTAAAAGTGCCTTAAGTTGGAGAAAATTTCAATTTCCCATAATACTAATGTATTTTTAAGTTATATTATTCTTTGTAGTTCATCCAATTTCAATTATACGTACATTATAGTCCAACTATCACATTTGTCAACCGGATTGGAGTTCTCAATTCTCACTAATGAAAAGTCTTATTAGGTTGATGTGATAAAATAAAGACAAACTTTAAGATGCCGGTGCATCTTATGTCTATGTAAGCTACAATTTGATGCAAACAAAATCAACTAATTTTTGTTTAAGGTAGAAGGTTTTGAGTGAAAATGCTGTCAGGACTCCCTTGGGTTGGCATATGGCGAATGTAGCAATGCTTATGTATTGTTTTGAGTTACGATTGTGATTAAATTTTAAAAATACTTTTTATTTCGGGAATATTTTTACACAATCTTTCATCTCACCTATAACTACTTTTTAAACTTCTCGTGTGAATTTGTGAAAGAATAGAAGAAATTACAGAAGCTAAGTAAGATGAAGGAGAAGAGGAAATCAATTCTATCATTCACTAAACTCACGAACTGTACAGAGGAGAATAAAAGGGAAAGAGATAACTTCCCAAAGATAGTTACAGAGAAAAGACCAAAAAACCCTTAAGCTAAAACTAATTAATAAAACCAATCAACTAATTTTCAATTGAGTTAGCTTAGAATAATATTACTTTTGAGGATAATAATAGTTCTTGAATTTTTTTAAACAGTTCTTGAGTTGACCAGTAATCTAAAAGTAGCAGTTAATTTTAATTTTTCTGAATAAAGTATTTAGTTAAGACCTCAAATAATTTGTAATCCTATATGAGGTTTTTAATTTTCTTTACAGTTTATGATATTATTAAGCAAATTAATAAGTTTTGTGTTAACATTTTTTCTTAAAAATGTCCACTAGCACTAATGTAGAACATTCGTGGAATTTTTTTTTTTGTTTAATTTTTTTCACAACATAAAATAAGCGTTGTAAGTAAAGTTATTCTTCATAATGGATTGATAATACCCTCTAATAATATACTAAAACAGATTAATAATATCATGGAGTTTACTTATCTTTTCAAATTAACCTAAGAATTTTTAATTTCGATTTCGGGAAACTATATTAATTTATTAATTTCTTACAACTTTTTGTTTTTTCTTCCCGAACTATATATATAATTTTGTATATAATCACAAATAAATATGAATGACAAAATAAAAATTTAATGTAAATTCAATCGACAAATGCATATATTTTAAGAAATAAGAAAAGTATTAACAAAATAATCATTGAAATTTACAAATTATAAATTAGCTAATTATTTTTTTTTGCTTTTATATTAAATTCAATGCAAGTAGTCCGGGTCTAGTATATCAAACATCACCCTCATATTTAAAATTATTTTTATGTCACTTTCACTAATGTCTCGTACATACTTTTAAAAATAAGCGGAAGGGACACCACGTGACAAACACGTGGTCTTAAAAGTGAGCAAGTAGATAATTTGCTTCTTCAGTACAACGTCCAATCAATTTTATTCTCATTCTCTCTTCTTGTGTGTTCTCTTTCTCTTATTGCTTCTCGTGCACCCTCTTACTACCCAGCCGAAGAAAAACACAATCACCCCCCCAAGATAAATCCTACAATTCCTCCACACATACCCTGACCACCCCCAAGCTCTAACCCAAGTCATGAACAAACACCAACCTGAGCTCATGCTGAGGTGTTGTATGCTGAACTTGTTAGTAATCGAACATTAAACCCATAGTTAGGTTTAAAATCAAAAGGTAATCTTAAAAATCTAGTGTTATGTTTCAATCAAGTATAATTGTATCCTATGGTAAGGATTAAGCAATACATCGTTCAATCAATGCTTAGCTGTTAAATTCAAAAACCCTAATGATAGGAGTATTCTGGTAGGCACAGTGTCACAAGCCAACAATATATATAGGTGCTCAATCACATCTAAACTCTGTGATTAATGATGACTCCTCTTTTAGAACGTTTATACACAATCTAAAATTCTTGAAATTTATCTATGATAAGAATTGATAAAGAGAATATGTATTTCAATAGTTATAGCTTATGTACATATAAGAGCCTGTTATGGGTGTTTTTTCAACCACCAATGACGCAACAACACATGTTGCGACGTATTAGGGGGCCTCGATGAATGAAAGTTTTGGAGGAAAAGAATCAACCTCACCAGGTCAGTACCGAAGATGCTCGGGTTGCACAGATTCGAGCACCTATAAGATAGATCAGAGTTCATGAGGAGAGCTCGGATAGTATTGAGCATAGGGCCATCATTACCCGTCGAAAATAACGTCCTAGGTGACACCTCATAGGCCCGGGCACACTCAATAAGTTCCATCACCAATGCAGGATGTCAAGATAGCCCCCGTCTAGTCATTTCGAAGGCACTTTGACTATCAATACCTATCACTTTATGTCAAAAGTTATCTCCCTTCTATCCAATCGAAGACAAGCATCGTGTCTTGTGAGACTTCCCCAACACGCTTCCAAAAGGATTCTTTGACACACTTCCTCCCACTCGAATACTCATGTATAAATACATCTACCAATAAAGGAAAGAGGTATGTCTTCTCCCCCAAAGAAAATTATGCCAGAATATCGACCAAATACTGACTTAGATATCAGAGGCTCTTCAAAGAGGAAACCACATTCGATTCTTTTCGTCTTATAGTTCTTTGTTTATTTTTTTGCAGAGATTGATGATATGAGGAGCTCAATCTGAAGGGAAGACTACACAAAGAAGGTTGTTGTGGTTTTTGGCCAAAACAGAGCCTATTTATAGGTTTACAATAACATGAAGTACAAGATATACAACACAGTACGCAATGTAGTACAACTGAATGTGGTCAAACATTCTGTCTAGATACATATAAGTATATATATGTTAACACCTCCTTCAAACTCAAGGTGGTAAAGCAGGAAGTCAGCTTGAGTTTGTATACTAAAACTCTTAAGCATCTAGGAGGATGAGTCTTGGTAATATGTCTCCAATCTGATCACCTGAGATAACTTGAAGAAGTTGAATGGTGTCTTGAGATACATGTTGAAAGATGGAGTGACAATCAATCTCAATATGTTTAGTGTGTTCATGAAAGACATCATTGTGCGCAATTTGAATTGAACTCTGATTATCGCAATGAAGAATTGTAATAGTAGAGTGAACAATACTCATATCGTCAAGTAACCAACGGAGCCAGAGAAGTTCTTGAGAAGCATCTGCCAAAGCTCAATATTCTACCTCAGTACTTGATCTAGCTGTAAGAGACTGCTTCTTACTTCACAAAGATACCAAAGAATCACCTAAGAAGAAACATAATTCAGTAATCGACCGTCTATTAGTGGGATCACATGCCCAATTAGCGTCATCATATACATAAAGTTCAAGAGAGTTCTTCGTTGAGAAGTGTAGACCATGAAATAAAATGCATTTCATGTAACGTAGTATACAAAGGGTTGTTGCATGATGAGTAGAGCGTGGAGTAGAGAGAAATTGATTGACCATATGAACTGCATGACTAATATCAGGCCTAGTGACAATTAAATAGACAAGACTTCCCACTAATTGTCGATATAATGTTGGACTGTAGAGTGGTGAGCCATTAAGAGGATCGAGCCTAACGTTTTGTTCCAGTGGAGTGTGAGCTGTTTTACTATCACCTACTCCAGCGCGAATAAAAAGATCAGAAACACATAAATAACTAAGAGGGCCCACGACTTTCATCTCAAAGTGATGACTAAGAAAAGACTTGAGTTTAGAAATGTCAGACACATCATGTCTAATAATTATCATATCATCAACATAAAGAAGAATAATGCCTTTATAAAAAATGCCACAACCCACGAGTCAGATCTAATTTCGACAGAAAAAAAGAAACCCACGAGTGGCGGCGAGTGGCGACGCGTGTTGGCGTTTCCCGACTGCTATGGTCACTGGATTTTTAACAGATTTCTCAAAAAAAATTCTGAGCACGTTGGAACAAGTTTCATATCTCCAAATGACTTGGTTTTTTGTAGATTTGAGTTTATAGTAAAACAGAACCGGTAGCGACGAGTAGGAGTTATCACGGTTGTTGAGGTTGATTTGTGTTACTCAGAATTGTACTTCGGCCACTAAGGAGAGGAGTGATCATGGCTCTGAATGTTAACAATGGTTGGAGGTGGTTGCAATGAACGACAACGGTGACTGTTGGAAAGAGGACTGATGAAAAAGAAAATAAGAAGTAGAACAAACATGAAAATTTGATCAATAGGTCCAGACCAAATAGAAAAACTAGAATCGTAGCTCTGATATCATGTTAGATTTCAATCCTAAACTAATCAATATTAGGTGGAGAGATCCAACATGTGTATAAACACAGACATATATTCATCCATAGTCAATGAGGGATAACATTTTTTAACACCCCTTCACGCGGAGCGTGCCATGAGCTGCACAGCTACAGACGGAGATAGAGACAGATAAAGACTGGGCCGGAGGCAGCATATAAAACTAAGTTATGATACCATGTTAGATAATGATAAAAAACTATGTATTTCAATAGTTATAGAATATGTACATATGAGAGCCTATTTATAGGCTTACAATAACATGCAGTACGAGATATAAAGTATAGTACAAAATGTAGTATAACTGAATACGGTCAAACAGTCTGTCTAGATACATATAAACAGATAAATGTTAACAATCTAAATGGAGGGTCGACGTTATCAATCATAATATCATAATTCTTATTTTTCAAATTGATTGGAAAAAGGTTTTCCAAATCCAAATGATATCTTTTTCTCTTCCATACACGAGAGAGAACTCGACGGGGTTATGCATCGACAAAGGCACATGTCATTGTTAATAATAGCTTTGTCTATAAAATTCAGAAAATATAGAATGGAGACTAAAACGTAGCACGATTAAATTTACAAATACAACATATTTTCAAAATAATCTCAATTGCAAGTTAATAGAAATCACTTCATAATGTTTATAAAATAAATTTCAGTAGAGATCTAGTCCAAATATGAACTATTAAGAAAATAACATAGTAATCAAAATGAGTTGGATGAGATACATTACTGTTAAATGAAAGGCTTAATTGTAATTAGTTCTGTTAGTTTAGTTAGTTAGTGGAATTTTAGTCTTTTTAGTTTTCTAGTTAGAGTCATTCTTTGTATATATAATTTACACTGATTTCTTTGGCTAATGAATCTAAGACTTTATTTCTCTCTTCTTCTTCCTTCTCTTCTTTTTTATTCATCTCTATATCATCTTCCTACAACTTCACTCTTGATCTTTTTATGGTTCGTCAATCTCTCATCTTCTAAATATTCTCATGGTATCAGAGCCACGTTGACAAACGTCGTGAATCATGGCTCACCACGCAGAAAATCAATCCGCTGAAATTCAAGAAAACACTGGAAATTGAATTGAGTCTTAAATCAGTTCTCAAACTAGTTCTTAAACAATGACCTCATCCTCTTCAACTCAAGAGTATGTCAAAACTCCTCCTATCACGACTATTACAGAGCCAACTTCCCATTCTCCAATTTTCATCCTCTCGAATATCTGCAACCGAATCTCCATCAAATTGGACTCAAACAACTTTGTCTTGTGAAAATACCAAATCACTGCAATCTGGAAGGCACATATGGTCTTTGGGCACATCAATGGATCCATCAAATGCCTACCAATATTTCTCAAGAATAGCAATGGCGACAACACAAAGAACAGAGACCCCAAGTACTAGCAATGAGTTGCCCAAGATCAAGCTCATGCCAATCTTTCTCTAATGGCACGATCATATGTTGTTGGTTACAAGACCTCCAAAGAAGTCTGGGACTCCATTGAGAGGAGGTTCTCTTTAATTTCTTAAACAAACATTCTCCAACTCAAATCAGATCTGCAATCAATAACCAAGAAGACATATGAGAATATAGACTCATACATTTAGAGAATTAAAGAGGTAAATGACAAAATCTCAGCTGTCTCTGTCAATATAGAAGATGAAGATGTGCTAATTTATACTATTAATGGTCTCCCAAATGAATTTAACACCATTAGAAACTTCATTCGAACGAGAGCACATCTTTTATCTCTTGAAGAGCTCAATGTTCTCCTCAAATCTGAAGAATAGTTCTTGGAGTCTCAACACAAGCAACAAGATAATATCTTTCAGAATACAACCTTTCTTGCCTCATATTCCAACAAAGGAATAAATAGAGGAAAGGGGCTTCAGGAACTTCGAGATAATAGGTATAATTCTAGCAGGTTCAACTCATGAAGATGAGGAAGATCACAGAACTGGTATCCCTCTCCATTATCTTCAGTTCTTGGTGCTCCACCTTCTTAGAGCTCTCAGTCCTTCAAGGAGAGTGCTAAATTCAATCCAGATGCCATATCGGTGCTCAAAACAATAAGATTCAATGCTAAATTTGTTAAAAGATGGGGGACAGTGCTGTTGACTGCTTCCATCGGATGAACTTCTCCTATCAGAGAAGAAGTCCTTCAACAAACCTTTCAACCATGCCAACAATGACCCAAACTTTTCACCAAACAGATCTTATGGTATGGCTAACTGACATTGAATGTAACGCCCATCTTACACCTGATTTGTACAACATACTCACCACATCTGAATACAATGATGAATAAAGTATTTATATTGGCAATGGACAGTCACTGTCCATCTCTCATACAGTTTCTAACATGCTTTATACTACATCTAAGTCTTTTCATTTGTCTCAAGTTCTATATGTTCCTCAACTCTTTTCTAACTTGCTTTCTGTGTATAAGTTTTACCTTGATAATAATTGATTGTTTATTTTTTATGCTCCCTTTTTCTTTATTCAGGATAAGGTCAGAGGGAAGAACTTGCATAAATGACATGTGTAAATGGTCTACATCCCATACCTACTTCCTTATCTAAACCTACTGTTGCCTATCTTGGTTCCAAGACTTCAGATTTCATGTGACACTCCAGGCTTGGTCACCTTGCTAATAGCATAGTTAGACAAGTTTGACATAAAACACATATTCCATGTACTACTTCTAATCTTGAAAAATGTCTTTGCATCGGTTGTATTACTAATAAAATGATAAAACTTCCTTTTAATGTTTCTGAGTCTGCTTCTAATTCTCCTTTAGATCTTATACATAGTGATGTATGGGGGCCTTCTCTTATAACATCCTTGCTTAGACATAAATATTATGTTATTTTCATTGATGACATGTTTAGAAGTACCTGGGTTTTCCCTATAACTCATAAATATGACGTTCTTTCTGTTTTTAAAATATTTAATTGAAAACGTGTTCTCACCCAAAATTAAAACATTTAGGACTGATGGAGGTGGTGAGTACACCATCCTCTCATTTCAATCCTACCTGCATGATAATGGAATCGTGCACCATGAAGTCATGCCCTTATACCCCTCAGCAAAATGGGGTTGCTGAGAGAAAACACAGGCACTTGGTTGAGACTAAACTCACATTGTTGCATCATGTTTCTCTCCCTCTTGAATTCTGGAATTTGGTTTTTGTTACCGTTGTTTATTTAATATATAAAATGCCTAGTGTTGTTCTGCATAATGACTTTCATTTTGACAGATTGTTTGGTAAGTTAGCTAACTATAAACAACTCAAGGTCATTAGGTGTGCTTGGTACCCTAGCCTGAGGCCTAACATTTCAGCCTAAATCTATTCAGTGTGTGTTTTTAGGTTATGCTTTAGATAAAAAAGATTACTTGTGTTATGATAAAATCACTAAGAAATGTTATACATCTAGATATGTCCTATTGATGAACATATTTTTCCCTTTGCTACTTCATCTACTGCCATTGCTAGGACAACTAAAAGAGTTGACAAAACACTTATAGTAACATGTATGCCTCTTTAGTACCTTTCTTAAGCTCAACACTTACTTATAAGGGTGATTATAATAATTTTATGCCTAAAATTATTGCTGCTAGTATAACTGATACTTCTATACCTGATTTGCATACTGAAACTGTCATCGACACTACTTTACCAGATTTGCATACTGATATGAGTACTGATATGCATACTGATACTACCATTGCTAGTACATTTCTTGTTTTAGATACTGATTTACATACTGATATGCATACTGGTACTCTTGATGCTAGCACATTTCCTGATATCTCTTCTGCTTTATCTATTGATCTCCCTATATGTACTATTCCATCTTCCAGAAATAGCTTTAATCCTCAATAGCCTAATATTCAGCCATATCACCCTATGCAAACTAGGTCAAAATCTTGCATATCCAAGAAAATGGCATTTCTTGCCTCTGGTCCCTTTACTCAGACCTTACAGTCTGAACCTACTTTATATGCTTCAGCTGCTAAAAGTTCATAATGGACTCAAGGTATGGAGAATGAGTATCATGCTCTCTTATCCCAAAATACTTGGGCATCAGTGCCTTTACCTCCTCACAAGAACTTTGTGGGATGCAAATGAGTTACAAACTTAAAGGCGACCCAAATGACACCATTGCCAGGTATAAAACAAGGTTGATTGCCAAAGGGCATCATCAACAAGATGGTTTGGACTATGGAAAAACTTTTAGTCCAATCGTTAGGAAACCTACCATTAAGATTTTGCTATCTTTAGCTGCTACCTATGACTAGCCCTTAATGCAATTAGATGTCAAGAATGCATTTTCGCATGACTCCTTAACTAAAGAGGTTTACATGTGTCAACATCAAGGTTTAGTTGATAAAAACTACCCTGAATATGTATGTAAGCTTAATAAGTCCCTATATGGACTGATACATGCCCTCAAGGCCTGGTTTGAAACGTTCACGTGTCATCTTCTCTCCATTGGCTTCACTGGATCTCAAGCTGATAGCTCTTTATATGTCCATGTTACTTCTAACTCTCTCACCTATACTTTACGTTATGTTGATGATATTATTATTAGTGGCACTGGTATTGCTTAAATTGATAAAATTGTGCATGCATTGCAGTAAGAATTTGATATGACTGATCTAGGTAATCTGCAATACTTTTTAGGTCTTGAGATAAGCAGAAACTCATCGGGTATTTTTGTTAACTAGCAAAAATATGCTAGGGAATTTCTTCTTAAGGCTGGTATGTTGGAGGCCAAGTCTTGCTAGTGTCCTTGCTCCACTAAGTCCCCTCTCTACAACCATGTTGGCTCTCCTTTTTCTGATGTTTCTCTTTACATAAATCTTGTAGGTTCTCTTTAGTACTTAACCTTCACAAGACCATATATTAACTTTGCAGTTAATAGTCTGCCAATTTATACACTCTCCAACTACTGCATACTTTGTTGTAGTTAAAAGGATTCTCAGGTATGTTATAGGAATCATTGATCATGGCCTTCTTTTTACACCAGTCTCTCTTTGTTTGCAGGCCTTCAATAATGCTGGTTGGGTTGGAAATCCCTCAAAAATGAGATCAACTCCAATATTTGTCATCTTTCTTGGTCCTAATGTTATCTCATGGAGTGAAAAGAAACATGCCACTGTTGCTAGGTCTTTTACAGAAGGTGAGTACAAAGCCCTGACAAAAATATCCAGTCTTTAATAATAACAAAAAAATCCCTATAGTCTCAACCTCTACTGATTTTCCATTGCCGATATAGATGAATCTTTCAGCATCATTTGCTTTCGGCAGGTCAGGTAGCCCTACGTTGACACACTTATGCGAGTAGTTGCACCTGAATCTATCCACCAAATGTGTCATGGCACTGAAGCTAAATTAACCTCAAAACAAACTAGAGTGAGAAGTGCATCTTTCTTTGCACGCCAAGCTTGATATTTGGTACAATCCCTCTTCATGTGTCTAATATCCGTACAAAAGTAATAGCCAGATTCCTCACCTTATTTCTTTTGCTGTTTCTTTTGAGCTGGACCACTTACAACTTTCTTATCCCTTTTTATTTTATTGTTCTTGTCTTTAAAGGTACTTGTCAAGTGAGACATTTTGGTCTTTTCTTACTTCAACCTTTCTTCCTCTTTCACACAGTGAGAAATGAGCTTATTCAGAGACCATTTGTCCTTTTGGTAGATATAAATGACCTTAAATTGACTGAATTATGCAGGAAGCGAAATCAAAACTAAATACACGAGCAAATCCTTGGACAACTCTAACTTTAATGTCTTTAGTTTAGAAGCAAGATGAGACATCTTTATGATGTACTCCCTTATATTTCATTGAAATCAAGTTTGTCAAAAGCGTACTTGTTTCAGCCTTATCGTTTTTAGCAAAATATTTTTCAATTTCCTCAAGAAATTCTTTGGTAGTAGTAACCTTTTTGAACACGATGCCCCTCGATGCTTCCGGAATTCCACGCTTAGTGATCATGAGACTCGTGTGATTTGAACGTCCCAACTCTCAAATTCTCATTTAGCCTCAATAGAACTTTTGTCTGTAAGACCATGCAGCAGAGAATGATCATTACGTTCTCTTTCCAATCCTTGAAGTTTTTCCCATTTAGCATAGTGATTGAATTAATATTGACTGATATAGTAGAAGCAGATGCATTAGTCGAACAGAGAACAAAACAAACAAAACAACATATTCACATAAGAATCCATATTAAACAAGCAGCCAATTCAAATATTGGTGGGCCTCAGTATCAAAGCCAAAATGAATAGCAAAATCAGAAAGATGTAAAAATATTACAATGAGGGACGATCACAGAGGTTTTGCATTTCTCATGCACATGTAACCCTTCTTCCTATCTCTAAACCCATTTGAAAGAACGCTGGTTGGCATAAAATCATGTGAAGGCATGTATGATTTTTTCCTTCCAACGCTCTCCCATTTTGCCATTGATTCCCAAAAAGATGATCTAATATAACTTAATCTCACTCTGTCTGATTCTCATGATAGTGAAAGAGCTGGTACATAGGAAGGAAGCTGCCATTTCACATGGGTCCATGTGAAATTTTAGTACCTTACCCAAGAGGAAAATGGCAATAAAAAAAAAGAATGTATTGTCTATAAAAAACGGAATATTGATCTGTCGTCAGACCATGATTGCTATTGGTAATGTGCAGCATTTTCTTCCATTTCCTCATGTAATTTGCTCCTCTCGCTCTCTTTATTTATCTACATATTCTTTCTGGTTTTAGTTTCAGCACCGCACCTTCTCTTAATCTGATACATGTCCAATTAAAGTTTTAGCTAATAGTAGATTAAAATTTTGAAGAAATATTAAGAAATGATAAACCAAAAAATAAAAGATTTACATTTCTTTTTTATGAGAAAAAAAGGTGATATAGTGTTAATATGGAGTAACTCATCTATATATCAATTTTTGTAAAAAAACGATACAACGATGTAGTTCACTAATATTATCATTACTTAATTTTGATAGATAATAATAAGAAAAAATATATTACTTAAATCAAAATGTCATCTTGAACTACAAATTGAGTTTGTTATTCGAATTATTATCGATATCGGGATATATAAGAAGCTAGCCCTACATATAATTGAAAGGGGAGATTTTGAGTACAATAATGGTAGTTATTGTCTTAGTCCTACATGAAACATTTGGTTGTGGCTTATAACAAGTGGCCTTTAAAGATAGTGAAGGGCTTTTTGTCTTTATTTTTATGTAGGGTTTCCCTTATAACATGGCAAGATTCCTTCTTCTCAGTCATTTACCTGAATAACTAACATGCTTATTTGTTTTTTTAGGCTAATAAACCAATTAATTAACCTTTATATTGATATAGTCTGGTCTAGCTTACTTAAAAAACTACTATTTTATTTTTCCTATGAAAGATGTTCCTTTTTATAACTACATGATTGAAAGGAGTATTTGAATTTTGTTATTTTTTTTGGTTTTGATGGAATATATGAGAAAATGAAAATAAGAATCTAGATAAATTTTTATTAATATATCAGGTCCTTTTGAATTTCTCATAATTCTCTATTTATCCTTTTCTTCTTAATTAATTTTGGAAACTAAGAGAGAGCATGAAGAATTTGAGGTGAGCTTTTCTTTTGACTGTCTATTAAATTGATTATATAAATATTATATGGGTTTACTTTTACATCAATGTAAATAACAGGTCTTTACTCTTGATCTTAAATAAACAAGTTTGGTCTACCTTATTCATCATTCTAAATCTTTGTCATGCTTAGAAGTTACCCTTAATCAATAGGATATAGTATAGGAGGATAAAGCCTATTTCAGTTTAGTATGCTGTCCTATATGTTTTGTGTAACATGTAAGTTTCTTCTTAAAAGTAACTTTAGTAATTAGAAAAATGACTTTAATATACATTCTCTCCAATAATGTAACCTCAGTGTACTTGCAAATTGGATTAGTTTTTTAATTATTCGAAAAGTTGAAGCCATGCATGTGTGATGCGGAGCATCGTAGCATTTGTCTTGAATCAAATTCTAAACCCTTTTTTATAACTAAATACACACTAATCTACTCTCGGTATATATAAATATAACCCATTTCATTATTTCGTCAACAAAAATAATTATTAGATTTGGTGAATGAATATATATATATAAATTGGTTGAAGTATTTTTTGTACATAGAAATGACGTTTCACATTTTTCTAAGGCTGAGTTTGCAAGCATTTTTTAATTTAAAAACATTATTTAAAGGGTAAATTGTTCACTTAACAATTTTTAGCACATTAGCTGATCATTACCACCAAGGTGTACGTACACTGCCACTTGAAAAGTTTATTTTTTTTGGCAAATTGTCACATAGAGTTTATTCTTCCTAATATTTGAGTCGTAATGACTTTTAACCCAACTTATTATAGATTAGTACTTTTTTTCTTAATCTAAATATTCATCTTTCACGATTGTACTCTGATCAAATGTCAAAGTAGTTCTGATAGATTTATTTGATTAAAATGGTTGAAAATTTATTTTTTAAAACTTCAATGGTAAGAATGAATAATAGTATTTTCAAAGTACCTAGAATTTTCTTAAAAGTTTTGTTAAAGAACTTTTTAACTATTTAAATTAGTAATTCTAAAAACATTTAATTTAATTAAAAATCGATTTATTTTCTTTTTCTTGAAGTACTTTCCATCGTTACCACTTTTGTAATGATGAATGTAAGATTAAATATTGGGAGAAACATGAAATTAAACAAGAAGCACATTCTGATGAGTCACTTAAGTTGACAATCTTCTTTCGAATTCAAGAAGAAAGATAAACACATTCTCTCCCCATGTTTAATGTCGGAGAAACTTCTCAATTACAATAACTACAAAAAAAATTGTTAATTATTTTTAAATAACAGCCTTCTGTCTGTCACATTACCCAAGACCTCACGACCCCTTCTAAAAGACTAATCCTCCATTTAAATCACTCGTTTCCTCTGTATATAACCAACCAAGTTTACATATTAACCAACTTCTCTCTCTACCCCCATTGACATCTCTCTCTCTCTCTCTCTCTCTCTCTCTCTCTCTCTCTCCACTCATTTTCTTGCCCGTCTCTTCCCATCTTCTTAACTAGAAATTAAAGATGGTGGAAAACTGAGAGATGAGATTAGAGAGAAAAACAACATGATGAGGTTGCTGTTCTTGTTCTTCATCTTCAACTTTTACATGGGTTGTTTTTCTTCTGCTGCTTCTGTGGTGAATGAAGAAGCAAATGCTCTGCTTTCAATAAAAGAAAGTTTAATTGATCCCTTAGACAGTCTTAAAGATTGGAAATTGCATGAAAACGAAGCAGCTTCTCATTGTAATTGGACTGGTATTTGGTGTGATTCACAAGGTTCTGTTTCAAAACTTGATCTTTCTCATTTGAATCTCAGTGGGATTTTATCAGATGACATTCAAAAGCTGAAAAATCTTGTCTTTCTCAACTTTTCCTCTAATGGGTTCTCCACTTCTCTGCCAAATTCCATTTCTTACCTTACATTTCTTCACACCATTGATCTCAGTCAAAACTTCTTCACGGGTAGCTTACCAGCATGCCTTGGAAGCTTGCCTGCACTTGTCACCTTAAATGCATCAAGCAACGATTTCTCGGGTTTTCTTCCCGGCGAGCTCGGGAATGCCACTTTGCTGGAGACTCTGGATTTCAGGGGGAGTTTTTTTGAAGGTTCAATCCCCACATCTTTCAAGAATTTGCAAAAGTTGAAGTTTCTTGGACTTTCCGGTAATAACTTAACGGGTCGAATCCCACCGGAGCTCGGTCAGCTTTCATCGTTGGAGACTGTGATTATTGGATACAATGAGTTTGAAGGTGGCATTCCAGCTGAGTTTGGGAATCTGACCAATTTGAAGTATCTTGATTTGGCTGTTGGCAATCTTGGTGGTGAGATTCCTGCTGACCTTGGCAGGCTTCAACTCCTGGAGACAGTTTTCTTGTACAATAACAACTTCGAGGGGAGAATCCCACCGCAAATAGGAAACATTAGTTCAATAACATTCCTTGATCTATCTGATAACATGCTAACAGGCGAAATTCCGGTTGAGCTGTCTGAACTGAAGAACTTACAGCTATTGAATCTAATGTGCAACCAACTGTCTGGTTCAGTGCCTTCAGGATTTGGAGGGTTGGCTAAACTGGAAATTCTTGAGCTATGGAACAACTCTTTTTCCGGGCAACTTCCCGCTGATCTGGGGAAAAACTCGAGGTTAGCTTGGTTGGATGTGTCTTCCAATTCGTTTTCTGGTCAAATTCCTACACATTTATGCAGTGGTGGCAATCTCACTAAGCTCATCCTATTCAACAATGCGTTTTCGGGTCCGATTCCAGTAGGCATATCAACATGTCTTTCGCTTGTTCGCGTTAGGATACAAAACAATCTACTATCCGGGACAATCCCAGTTGGCCTTGGCAAGCTTGGGAAGCTTCAAAGGTTAGAGTTGGCAAATAACAGTCTAACTGGTGGAATCCCAGATGACATTTCCTTTTCTACATCACTTTCTTTCATTGATCTCTCACGAAACCGCCTTCGCTCTTTTCTTCCGTCCACCATTCTCACGGTGCAAAATCTCCAAACCTTCATCGTGTCGAATAATGAATTGGAAGGCCGAATCCCTGACCAATTCCAGGATTCTCCTTCTCTATCTGTGCTTGATCTCTCATCAAACCAATTAACTGGAACTATTCCACCAAGCATTGCTTCATGTAAGAGATTGGTGAATTTGAATCTCAGAAACAACAAATTAAGTGGAGAGATCCCAAAATCATTAGCCAATATGCCTTCACTATCCATCCTTGATCTGTCCAACAACTCTCTTACTGGCAAAATACCTGAAAACTTCGGAATCTCTCCGGCCTTGGAATCACTTAACGTCTCCTACAACAACCTTGAGGGTCCTCTGCCATCAAATGGTTTGCTAAGAACAATAAACCCGAACGATCTTATCGGCAACGTAGGCCTCTGTGGTGGGGTCCTTCCTCCATGTCCCTCAAATTCTGTATTCATGTCAAGGCATGGAAGCCTACACGCAAAGCACGTTATTGTCGGTTGGATCATCGGGATTTCCATCGTTTTAACACTCACGATCGTGGTTTTTGGGGGACGATCATTGTACAAAAGATGGTATTCAAACGGAAGCTGCTTTGAGGAAAGATATGAAATGGGGAGTGGAGAGTGGCCATGGAGATTGATTGCATTCCAAAGGCTTGGCTTCACAAGCGCTGATATATTGGCTTGCATCAAAGAACCGAATGTCATCGGAATGGGAGCAACCGGGATCGTTTATAAGGCCGAGATGCGACAGCTCAACACAATCGTCGCGGTTAAGAAGTTATGGGGATCAAACATAGATATTGAAACTGGAAGTACTGAAGGTCTAGTTGGAGAAGTTAATCTCTTAGGCAAACTACGACACAGAAACATTGTTCGTTTACTCGGGTTCATGCACAATGATACTAATATTATGATTGTCTATGAGTTTATGCGAAATGGGAACCTCGGAGACGCTTTGCACGGCAAGCAAGTTGGGAGGTTGCTTGTGGATTGGGTTTCACGTTATAACATAGCGCTAGGAGTGGCTCAAGGGATTGCTTATCTGCACCATGACTGTCGCCCTCCTATCATCCATAGAGACATCAAGTCCAATAACATACTACTTGATTCAAATCTTGAAGTGAGAATTGCTGATTTCGGGTTGGCACGGATGATGCTAAGGAGGAACGAAACTGTCTCTACGGTGGCTGGATCCTACGGTTACATAGCTCCAGGTTGGTTCTAAACTTAATTCATCGCTAAACTCAAATCTAATTGCTTTTTAGTCACTTCAAAGAGTCTCTTAAATCAGATTGTACGATAGTATCACAAATTTTAAGGTGATACTTAAGAAGCGGGAACACGTTTTTATGGGTAATGTTTCCGTGTCTGACACATGACTAAGAGGATACACGTTAGACGTGCTCTGACACGTGTTTGAGCGTTCCTTTTTTCAATTAAATTTTTAATATACGACGTGTTTAGACACACCAAGACACGATAGGATACGTCAGGGATTCACAACGGACACAATTTTAATTGAGGGAGGAGTTTCTAGGAACAATAAATAAATAAATAATAAAATAAAATAGAGATTTACGGTATCATTGACCTAATAGAAAATAAATAGGAAAGTGTGCATTGACCGGTTGATGAGATGTATGTGATATTCTTGTCTTATACACACTATACATTTACTAAAATGTTACATATATACATATACACATATATACCCATGTAAACACATACATATACACTGTATACTTACATATACATATACATATTTATTATTTAACTTGTCCATTCATATCCGTATCTTATTTTTTTTATATAAAAAATCACATGTCAGATTATTTGTGACGTGTCATGTCTATGTCCATATACATGTTAATTCATCCTATCACAAGGAAAAATACAAATTTATGAAATTAGATATTAAAATTCTCCACTATATTCATAGATATCATATTCAAAGATAAATGATAAAATAAATTATTTGGTTATTTTAATTTAAAGTAAAATACAATTTTAATTTAGAATAAAATACACTTTTACCCCAATAGTTTAGTGTGAATCTTAAATTTAACTTTTTACTTAAAAAAATTTCAAACAAGTCCCTACAATTTAATTCACGTTTTACGTTAGACATTTCATCACAATTTTACTAACAGATGTGGACACTGTAATTTTGCTAACAGATGCTGACTGTACGTTAACCTATTGCATTATAGGCAATTATGTGTATTAGTTGAAACACGTGTGGCAAATAGAATTATGACGCATGTCAACTAAAATTAACCAATTGTCCGTTAACGTATTTCTCCCTAGAACCCATCGTTATTCCATCAAAACATGGGCTTCTCCTTAGTCTTGACTTAACAAATTTGTTTATATTTCTCGGGAGAATTTTGTGTCGGTGAGCTACAAAATTAGTTTATTTAGATTAGAAAACACATCTCTATCTTTAACCAACTTTGCTGAAAAGTCTCATAAAAATCAAATATGGAAAATCTTCATAAAATCTTCATTCTAAAGCAATTCTCCATCTTTTCTCCAGTTTCAACTTCTCTCCATTTTTCTCCATTTCCTCACTTTGCTCGACGCTCTTTTTTAACCAATTCTCCATCTTTAACCAACTTCTTCATCTTTGACCAATTTGTTACTTTGCTCAAATCCCACAATTCTAGTCGTGCGCCATAACCAACACCAAGCTCAGCTTCAAGGCATGAGCAAGCCCCCGCCCGAGCTCGGGCTAAGGTGCTCTGAGTTGATCTCAGTGAAACGAAGAGGTTCACTCCAACGAGAATTGCTTAATCGCCAGACCGAAGGAGCTCGACCCACTCAATTCAGCAGAAAGGAGAAAAATGGCATGGAAGATTGGGGAAAAGAAATATAGGTACAGAGAGAGAGAGAGAGAGAGAGAGAGAGAGAGAGAGAGAGAGAGGGAGAGAGAGAGAGAGAGAACCAGTAGCAGATCTGTGTACCCGACATTTCCTTCTTTTTCAGATCTGGGTTTTGGGTTAGGGATTTTTCAGATCTGGTTAGTCTTGCGATTCAGACCCGTTAAGCGCTCTGCTTCCATCGTCTTCAAAACGGGGGAACTCTTGGCAACCTCCTACAATCGACGAGGCCACAGGCGTGCTCGGCGTGGCCCTGTAGGAAGTAGAAGACCATGGCGTTTACTTGTGGCATTTGCACCATTCTTCAAGACCAAGGACAATCCCCTGTTTTGATTGAATAACGATGGATTTAGGGGAGAGAGAAGGAATGAGAAAAGATAAAAGAAAAAAACGAGTGAAAAAAAGTTGACTCGGCAATTGGTTAACTTTAGTTGGCATGCCAGTAATCTTATTTATATGTAATCCCCAAGAATGCAATACATCTGCTGACATGTACATCATCTCATCACAAGCTGTAGGATAAAAGTGTATTTTACACTTTAATTTACATGTAATTAGATAACAATTAAAAACTGCACAATTTGAATAGATATTCTATTATTTTTTAATAAGCTGAACAAGTTAAGTTTAAGAATCAGAAAATGCTACCAATTAGTTTGACATAATTAACAGTTATGAATGTTATCGTAGAATATGGATACACTCTGAAAGTGGACGAGAAGATCGACATATACAGTTATGGAGTAGTTCTGCTAGAGCTTGTGACAGGGAAGAAGCCACTAGATGATCAAGAATTTGGGGAGAGTGTAGATATTGTTGAATGGATAAGGAGAAAAATAAGAGACAACAAATGTTTAGAAGAAGCATTGGATCCAAACATAGGGAATTGCAAACATGTTCAAGAAGAAATGCTATTAGTTTTAAGAATAGCTCTTCTCTGTACAGCTAAATTGCCAAAGGAAAGACCTTCCATGAGAGACATCATCACCATGCTTGGAGAGGCAAAACCTCGTAGGAAAAGCAATACCATTAATGACAAACCTGTTTTTAGTACATCACACATGTAAATGGTCTTCTTTAGAAGCCAATTTAATTGTTTCATTAAAATTCTTCTTTTTGTATGTAGAGCTAATTTTATTTTTTATTTGTTTTTGTAATCAGTGGTTAATTTTACTAATGAGTTTTCTGGTCCTTTTATTTTACATGTAAAATCAGAGATATTTAAAAATTATCTAAACTTGTAGATTTGTACGTTCTATTCTCTATATTTATGTAAAAATCTATGGTGGAATTATATGGTACGCTTAACGTTAACATTATTGGTGTAACTAGCCAACGTGAAAATATATGTATATATGTACAAATTTTAGGTTCAAATTTACATAAAAACAGTCATGTATCGTGTAGAGATTATACCATAAAAACTTTCACAAGAATTAAAGTTGTCATTAGAAAAATGTAAAAGGAAAGCAATAACAATTTATTAAGACAGACATCTGTTACAGAAACATAAACATCGAGAAGCCAATTACCAAAAAAGAAACATAGAAAGAACTCAAGGGAAAAAGGCACTGGACCATAGAGCATTAAGGTTATGATCTTCGAAAGAAATAATAAAATCATCAGCAGCGCCAAAACCCATTTGATCATTAGTATTCCCAACGTCCATGAACCATGTCTGTCTTTGCATATTCATTACCTCGTAATTTTCATTCGTTTGAGTATTTTGCTCCATCATCATCATCTCTTCACTCTTCTTCTGCACTCCATCGTTTGTTGTTGCTGCTACTACTGCTGTAACTTTATCCGGATTTTTGTTAAGTGAGTCAATCCTATTTTGAATATCTTTCAGGTTCTGATCTACCAACCAACCCAAATCATTCAAATCCGTCACGCTCAGACCCTGTAAGCCTTTCCCAGTCAGACTTTCAAACATGATCCGAGTCAGTTCCAACTCTCTGTTCTCCTTCCTCTGTTTCTTCAACTGTTCGTTGGCTTTTGAAATTCTCTGTTTAAGGAAAGTGTCTTGGTTCATCATCTTCTTGCTTTGTTCCATTTCGGACATTTTCTTGAACTGAGAAATTACGCTTTGGGCTCCCATTGGCGAAGGCCAAACTTCTGGTTGTGAATCATAAGGACTGTAAATGATAGCACAAGCATCTATTCCACATAGAGTGCTGAGTTCACTCACTTTCTTCATCAGACCTTTCTTCCTTTTCTTGTACGTTGATTTTCTTGATGAATCATTCGTTATGTATGCAAGCTCCACCTTCTTTCTTGTCATCTTTGGGGGTTTCAAATTGTGAAAAGGAAAAAGAAACCAAATGGAAAAAAGAAAATGTTTGGAAAGAAATAGATAGGAATTCTCTATTTTTTTATTGGGGGTTGGTGTTGTTGCTGCCTCGTAAGGCCAATACTAATCTATATAAAGAAGTAGGAGAGATATATTGTAATAAATACCAGAAGATTATGGAATGAAAAATCCTGGTTGGAGAAATTAATTAGTGACAATATCAAGTTGTCAGATCCTATATGTGGCATTCTCCTATTTTATTTTTATGGAAAACAAAGTAATTAGAATTGATGAACACATTTATGATTTACGTTGAGCATATATGAAAAGAAGAGGTGCGATGAAAAAGGTTTGTTGGTTGATGTATGGGGATGGGGGAGGTTTGCCGTGATATTTGTAATAATAATATAATTAGAAAAAATTCCTCTTATATGTTATTTGATTTGCTTAAATAACATAAACATTTTATCTATTTTGAAAATCAAAATCGATACATAGATCCAACTAATGATTGAATACAAATATACGAAGAAGGAGAAAATTGTTTGGAATCTGAAAATGGTTTTAGAAAAAAAAGCAGATTGTAAAAATAAGGGCCAATTTGGTATTAATATTCTTTTAATAACGTTAGTGTAAAACAACGTCGTAACTTTATTTTTCATCAAAATAGGCCTGCGTCATTTTCAAACTAGGGGATGCTTGTGTCAGTTAAACAAATAGAAATCATAATGGATAGACCACTTTCTAAGAGATAAGTTATTAATTAACTTAAAAAATATGTAGTAGATAAAAATTTGATTATTGAAAAAAAATGTTGTCCCTTTGTCAAGTTACTTTTCATTTTACAAGATAATAGATTATTGAAAAAAAATGTTGGGTGGTCAATTTTGGGAATAATTAAGGATGGATAATACATGCAATGAAAAAAATTTGATTTGTTTCCTGTTCGTGTTTGGTAAACAATAAATACTTCGCACGTTACTATTTGTTTTGTCGGCAAATTACATGGAAATGGGATTTTTACATGTATTTCAGTATTTACATGTATCGATACTGAATGAGCATGATCTTTTTCCAATCATCTTCCATTTGACCATAGAAAAAATGAATCTGTCTAATTTGAGGCGTTAAAAAAAGTAATTGCGCGTAAAAACCAGTTAAGAAATCCTTTTAGATTTTTTATATTATTGTGCTAAATCAATTTAGAACGTCATTTTTATTCAATGGTCTAGCTCGATCTAACAAAACAAAATTTCACTTCAGTTAAATTTGAAAATTGTTAAACTTCTAAACTAAACCAAGATTTCAACTCTTTTTAATTTTATCGACTCAAATTAAACTGAAGATTTCTAAAAAATTGACATTATTTTTTATTAAGTTTAGTTCAGTTTTATTTGTTTGGTACGTAAAAGATTGTTTACCTACCCCAATTTGTGTTCGTGCTTATCTGAAATTTATTTTTGGTGTAAAAAACTAATAAAGAATTAAAAAGGCTTCTACAAAAGTGGCACGTGCTACTTGCAAACCAGTGAGGCCGTAATCCATGCAGATGACTTATGACTTAATTTTACAGTGTGGTTTAAGTATATGATAAACAAAAGATCGAGATTAGCAATATACTTTTGATAACCCACCACCCATTCTCCATGCGGCTGATTCATCTTCCTGACCAAGACCCAGAAGGAAGGGAAAAAAACGAGAGATTAACATATAATACATATACATCTGGAAGCATCAACAGTCACATTATAAAATTTGTTTATTAATTATTATATAAGAAAGTCTGGTGTACCATGCCATATAGTTTTATGGATATTTTAAATGAATATAATGACACATAAAATATAATTGGATATTGAGATCGTAGATGCTAAGAATCTACCGTAGATTGAAATCACACGTGTTGCATATGAACTTAATGATCCTATAAAACAAAGAGTAGTCGACGAATGATTATCTCAACACTAGCATGGTGCTCAACCTAATACATTTTCGCGATTAAGTCAGTGAAATACTTTTAGAGAGGTAATATTGAACTCAAAGAGAATGAATACTTTTTTATTGAGGGTGACCATCAATTTCTAATGAAGGAATGAATACGTTTAGAGAATATTCTCTCAAATTAGGGATAATCTTATCATCTTTAACAATCTTGAGATTGCATTGTAGAGGTGTTAAGATCGTACTTCTGTTGAGTCCGAGAGGATGAGCCTTCGGTCATCATAGCGACCTCGACCATAGGTGAGCCCTCAGCTATCAAGATGACCTCGACCATGGGCGAGGGCCATCAAGATGACCTCGGCCATCATGGTGACATTGGCCATGAGTGAGTCTTCAGCCATCAGGGTGGCCTCAACCCTTGTCTAAAATCCGCAATTGAAGTTGGCCTCAACCCAGTGTTCTTTTTATAGAAATTATACCAAATAGCAGTTTCTACACACCTAATTAGATTTGTGTGTTCCTTTTAAATTATTTAGGTTTCTGTCAAATTTTTTTATTACACCATTTTTAATAGATGTATTTACCATCATGATTAATTCATTAACAAACATTTTTTGAATTCAATCTATTTTTTCCTTTTTTCCTTTTTTATATTTTAAACCATTAAATTACTATTTTAATTTGAGTTAAGTAATAAATATTAAGTTAATGTCTTTTTGGTTGGAGAGAGAGAGATTTGATTTGATTTGAGAAAGAGAAAGAGATATTTGATGATTTGTGAAAGAGAGAAATACGGATTGAGATAGAGAGAGTATTTGTTGGAGAGAAATATAGTTATATACATTTATTATTATTTATATCTTTTAACTTTACATTAAATGTGATTGATAGAGAGAGTGTGTGTGATAATGCTACTCCTTTTTCGGAGAGAATGAGAGAAACATTAATTGAAGAAGAGAGAGAGGTTGATAAATAATAATTAATTTTTTTATTAAAAAATTAAATATAAAATATTTAGTTAAGAATCAGGATAACCAAGAAGAAGTCATCGGTTGTTTCATATTTCATTGGCACCTCTGGAAAGCACGAAAATAATAAATTATTTAAAGGTCTGTATTTGATGCGAAACAGACGGCTCTTTTGACGGATCAAAAGTTCTCTGAGTGGCAACGTGTTTCTAATAGGCAAGCTACTTCTGATTTCAACATTGATGGTCTCATAGTGTTGGTCTTGATGGGGTTCATTGGTCTCTTTTTTCTAATACTACTAGATTTTCTGATGGTAAAGGAGGAATTGGTTGGGCATATGGGATTCAGGTGGAGCTCTTATGGCGGTGGGATTTAGGAAAATCTGCAACTCTATATCAGTTCTATTAGCTGAAGTAGAGGCTGCTCGTTGGGGGTTTAGAAGAATATATGAAGCTTCATCCAAATAACATTCGTTTCTTCATGGATGCCAAGAATTTAGTTCAAGATATCAAGTGCAATTACTTTAATCATCCTGATATTGGGGTTTTAGTTTTTTATATTATTTCCCTTACTAGTAGTTTCAATTCTTTGTCTTTCAATTTTTGTTCTAGAGATAGAAACATTCTAACCCACTCTTGTGCGAGAGAGGGTTATTTTGTTTCGGTTCCATTTATCATTCTCGAATGATTTCCTTTTTGTTGAAACGGATTTGATGTTTCCGCTTTAATTTTACTTCAAGAGTTTTTTTCTTTTGCTTTCTTTTGGCTAATACTCTTTTTCCTTTTCTGGGTTTTTCCCATTGGAGTTTTTTCCAGTTAAGGTTTCAACGAGACTGACAGGGGGAGTTTTCTGGTTGAGTCACCCCATGTGGTGTTCCTTCCAGTCATGTTCTTTGTTTTGGCTTGGTTAAGGTTAGATGATGATGGTGTTAAGGAGGTGCTAGCCTAGCTGGAATTTTCTAGTGCACCTACTTATTTCTTTTATCAACTTATGCTAGTTTTTCTGGTTGTTTGTATGTTCATATACATACATACATAGATATAATTACGTATTATTCTTTTGTAGTCCAAATATGTCGTAGAAGAATGTCATAAAGCATATGTTTTGACATCCTTAAATGCAAGATGGAAGGATGAGAAGAGAAGAATAAAAATGAATATATGGTGACATATGAAACAGAGGAAGATGCATTAGAACATTGGAATGATGTTATTCCAAAAGAGATTTTTCCTTTAATTAAAGTGTGTTTATAATTTACTCAAATCCTGGAACTATAATCAACGTAAAAAGAGTAAAGACACAGGGGTCTTCCAGACAAACTCTTCTAAAATAGTTCAAAATGTTATTCGTAGTCTTAGGATCAATTGGGCAATTGAATCCGATTATGACTGTTAGGTTGAAGAAATGGATGTCAGTCTTGGGGCATGGGAGTTGAGACTCAAATGATTAATCTAGACATGTTTATGGAACATGTTGAATACATCGGTAACAAATTATTTAGAGCAAAAACCGTTTACCTAGCTCTAAATCTAATTGTTACACCTTAAGCGTATTTTTGTAATTACCTTAATCCTGAGATGAATACGTAGCTTGACTTAGTTACTTGCGATCTTTGATATGTCAAATGAGTGAGTTCGAATTGACAGACAATATCTCAGCCATTGGGATCGTAATTCAACTATGTTGGAGTTACGTGATTCGCATATATGAAAATTTGTTGTTGGATTGTGAAAGTAACAATATCATCTTATGCTTTATTGATGGGTATGTGAATATATAAACTGGGCCTGGTATTCAATAAATTGAGTCATTGATTAAGACTTGCGAATTGTACGAGACAATTCACTATATGTCGTTCTTATTCACAGTCAATAAATGAGTTAAGAAAATAATAACAAGAAGGGTAAATGATAATTTTACATCCCCGCTCTTGTTACTGATATTCACGATTGGTAATATGTTAAAATTCTATGGACCGTGAAATAAATGAGGTTATTTGCACCAACAGAAAATGTAGCGCGCATGAATCAAAAGTTTATTCGGCATCGAACCTATAGTGGAGTCGTACAATGTCTGGATTAAATAGGTCAGAAATTTATAAATATAAATTCATCGGGTATTTGAATCATATAGCTTTGTTCATGTGGGTTTATTCGGCCTCAAGAATAGCTAATGAGAACATGAATAGAAAAAACGATATCAGTTAGACCAAAATGATTTTGGTGCCAAAGTGTATTTCCTGCACTCATATGTGATGACAATTGTCAGTTAATTAGTTAAATATGATTAATTGTATTAAAATTAATTATTTTATTATTTTTAAATTATTGGATAATTAGTAAATAAAAAATAAATTAATTAATTGATAGAATTCAATTAGATGGATGAATTTTGATACAACACAAATTCTAAGAGGATATATACAAAACTCAGCCATGATGGTTATTTTGGAGTTAATTTTTAGAAATTTGAAATATAGAGGTATATTTACAAATACCTAAAATTAATAACTATATATATGTGATAGCAATTTGATTGTCACACGAATTACATTAGGTACAAGACAACCTCTAGAACAAAATAATTTATTCTGATCAATATAGTATGTAATTACACAGAGTGAGAGAAAGAGTTTTCTTCCACCCTCTCATATGTTGCCGCCGAATTTCAAATTGGGGGAAGAAAAATTTGATTTTTCTTATTCAATTATTTCGAGAGCTCACACTCAGTTTCTAAACAAATTCTCACGAGATATATTTCTGAAATTAACGAGTGGTTATTGGTGTGAAGAAAATTTTGGGAATTGGTTCTTGAAGATCGTACTTGGATTTTGGTTGTTAGAGATCAAACTTGAAGATTTGGATATTGAAGTTTGAAGAACGTAAAAATTCAGAAAATCTTTGATACACAAAGGTGAAAATTATTTCAATCTTTTTCTATTCGTTTAAATATCTGATATTCATGATTGTTTATTGTTTTGGTTTTTAATTATTCAATTCGATTAAGTAAATTTTAGAAAGACTTTTGATATTCCGCATGAACCGTTCGTGGTTCAAACTTATTTTTTTTAATTTTAAAACCATTGATCCAACAATTGGTATCGGAGCCATATTTTCTTGATTATGCATATATATATTAGATATGAACGTATCGAGGAATTTGTTGACATTGACATATATTTTTGTATGGTAGATTCAAATAAGTTTGAATGTGTTATGTGATTGAATCTTTATCTATTGGCTCTAGGCGTTTTTACTTTCAATTTAGAATTGATGTATGCCTGATTTGAGACATAGGATTTTATGTAATTTATTTTTTTTACAAAAGTTGTAATTTTTTATAAATTCGGTGTAAAATCGCCGTCGCCTAAAAAATCGCTAGAAAACTTCATTCGCCGACCCCTCCGCCACTGAAAAACTATCGCCAAAAAACGCTGCCCAGAAAAGTCTCTGGAAAAGCCACCACCATCGCCAGTCGACGTCGTCCGCTGTCGGGGGCACCACCTCCTGCCGCCTTTGTGCCGTGCCTTGCATAGTGACTAGAAATTGTGAAACTCTAGACGATAACAATTAGGGTTTAGGAAATCCTGTGATATTTCACGATAACCTTTATCCTATCTTTTAAATTTTAAATTTTAAATTTTAGATTGTAAACGAATAAAAGATAATTAAGATTCAAAAGATAATTATCTAATTTTACCTATTTATCAATTGAATTTTGAATTCAAAAGATAATTATCTATTTTATCTTTTGATTTCTAATTCAAATGGATAATTATCCATTTTATCTATTTTATCTTTTGAATTTTGAGTTAAAAGATAACTATCCAATTATCTTTTTATCTTTTAAATTTTAAATTTTGAAAAGATAATTAATGATATTATTTAATTAAGAAAATAGTTTTCCTTAATTAAAGGATTTTAATCAAAAATTAAAATTTGAAATTTTGTATTTTGAATTTTGAATTTAAATTTTGAAATTTGAAATTTGAAATTTGAGTATTGAAATTTGAATTTTAAATTTAAATTTTAAATTTGAATTATAAAATGGGAACGAACTTTTGTATAGAGTTACAAATTGGTGGAACTTTCTGAAGAACAAGGAGACAATTACAGACGCTATGAAAGACTAGTATTTAAATTAGTATTCTTTTTATGGGTTGTAATTAGAAATGAGTGAATAAAGAGGTTAATTTTGAATGAATGATTTATTATTAATCTCGCATCATTATATAACATCTCATATAAAAATATGGATATGCCAATATCAAAATATAATGTAGCATGTACATGCATAATTGTAGTTTAAATTTATAATGAGTTATAATTTAGATACAATGTGAATTTTATAAAATTTATAGATTTTAAATTGGTATTATTTTTTATATAATTATTCAAAACTTGTTTTTTCAAATTAATAGAGTTATGTTTTTTGAAAAAGCAACGAAAAATCAATTTTTCCAAAAACTAAATGGAAGGGTCGTTTACGTTGAAACGATCCTAAAGTCCCCAACGCAAACTTAATCGTGGCACGAGAATTATTTAGAGCCGCCCTAACGGTCCTCTCTTCAGTGGAAGAAAATTTGGAATCGATCGCTTTGAGTCATCGAGTTGCTTAAAAAGCTATAGCTGGTAAAGGAAGTGGTGAGGTAGGACTGTCCCTAGACGGACTATTAGTTTATAACAACTTTTAAAGTCGATGCATTAGTTAAACCCTTAGACCGAAGTACATTGGAATCCCTCGTAGGGGATAGTCAATGAGACTAAGGTGACCAAAACCATTGGTGATTGGTTATGCTAGATATAGTGACATCTTGAGAAGCGTTAACCAAACGAGATGAGTTTTGATGCAATAAGAGGTATCTTGGACATTGTCCTTAGATGAGACAAGCTATCATTGTTGATCGTATCATCATGAATGAAATATTTTTATTGGATTTTTAAATATTTAAGTATTTGTATTATGCAACATACTTTCCTAAATGATTGAGTATTTATTTACACCGATTTATTTATTTTTTCACTAATCATGTCATTATCCCCACTCTCAACTATTTTAAATGCGAATAAACTTACTGGTGAAAATTATGTAGATTGGAAACGTAATCTTGATATCGTGTTGACGGTAGAAAAGTACATGTTTATGCTCACTACCCCTTGTCTCCTTGATCCAATTGCTGAATCGACTCAAGAGGAAAAATATACTTATTCTTCTTGGCTGGGTTCTAACGAGATCGCCAGGTGCTACATCTTGGCTTCAGTTGGCAATGTGTTGTAGCAAAAGCATCAGAACAAGGAAACTTCCACTGATATGATGTTGAACACCATCAAAATGTTCAGAGATTAGGGTCGTCAAGCCAAACATGCAGCTGTGCAAAACTTCATGAACTGCAGGATGAAACCTAGAACTCCTGTCAGAGAACATATGACAAAAAGAAACACATGAAATGTCCTAAGAAGGCTAAGAAGCATACGCGCGAAACACTTTTGAGAACTTTAAATTTAATTATTCGATGAATAAGTTGAGGTACTCACTTCCTGAACTGATGAAGGAACTACAAGTTGCTGAGACCCTATTTCTGAAAGACAAAAGGAAGACTAGAGAGGCATACTTTACTGAAAGCAAGCCTTCTACCATTGACGCCAAAATGAAACACAAGAGAGGTCCCAAGAAGACTAATAAGCAGAACTCAAAAGCTGCGAAAGGTAAGGGCACTGTAAAAGTGGACAAGTCAAAATACAAGTGTCATCATTGTGGAGCCGTTGATCATTAGAAACGGAACTGCCCAGACTTGAGATCTAAAGGTATATTATTTGTTACTGAGACCTGTTATGTGGCTGACTCTACTTTTTCTTGGATTGTAGACTCTGCAGCCACTAACCATATTTTTTGTTCCCTGCAAGGGTTCAAGGAAATCAGAAGGCTTGACGAGGGCAAGTTCAGCTTCCGTTGGGAAAATGAAGCACTATTAAATTGTCATTTGATAATAGTTTTATGATTTTACGTGATGTTTATTATATCCCAGTTTTTTGGAAGAACCTTATTTCAGTAGCTAGTTTAATTGATGAAGGATTCAATTTGAATTTCATTGATAAAAATATTTGTATTTTTAGAAATGACTTCTTAATTACTACTGCACGTTCGATAAATTTTTTTTTGTGTAAAACTAATAGTTTCAATGATATGTGACACTGAAGTGAATGTTGATTCACAAAGGGATAGGAAAAGGTTGAAGTCTGACTCAACCGATCTAACCTATTTGTGGAACTTACCCTATGGGAATATTAGTCTTGACAAGATTAAAATACTTGCGAAGGATGATCATTTGCAAATTTTAAGTGTTGGATCACTACCCACTTATGAATCCTGTATAGAAGGTAAAATGACCAATAAACCATTTGAAAAGTTCATATGTGGGCCATTGAATGTCCAAGCAAGAGGAGGTTATGAATACTTCATAATCTTCACTGATGACTACTCACGTTTTGGTTATGTTTATATCATGCGCCAAAAATCAAAAACCTTTGAAAAGTTCAAAGACTATAGGGCCATGGTTGAGAAGTTATTAGAGAAACAAATCGAAATACTATGATCCGATCATGGTAGAGAGTGCTTGCTATGAGAGTTTGAAGACTTTCTTAAGTAAGAAGATATTCTTTCTCAACTTAGAACACATGGCACTCCAGAACAGAATGGTGTGTCAGAGAGAATGAATCAAACTCTAATGGATATAGTTAGATCTATAATGAGTTACTTATCCCTCTCAGATTCGTCTGGGATACGCCTTGGAAACAATAGCATGAACCAAGTTTTGTCGAAAATAGTGCCTGGCACGCCATATGAAAGATGGAATGGACGAAAGTCATCGGTTAACCACTTGAGAATATGGGGGTGCCCAACACATGTTTTGAAATTGAAGACGGGCAAGATAGCCAGTCGATCAAAATTATGCATGTTTGTAGGATATCCTAAGAGAACGAATGGATACATCTTTTATAGTCCAACTAATAAGAGAACATTTGTTAGCACGAATGCACGTTTTCTTGAAGAAGACTATATAAGAAGTGTGAAGCCAAGAAGCACTCTTGTGCTAGAGAAATTATTGAGTGAGAGGACACCGAATCCCCAATCATGAAGTAATTTTTATTCAATAATGAAAAAACAACAACATGGGCCAGAGCCTTTGAAGCCTGGACGTAATGGAAGGGTTGTAAGACAGCCTGACAGATACATGTCTTATGGAGATACCTTAACAACAGTCTCAGATAAGGATCATGATGGACTTGTCTCCTACTCTCAGGCCATGGTTGGTTTTAAAGAAAATCTATGACAAGAAGCCATGAACGTTGAGATACAATCGATGTACTTGAACAGAGTCTGGAAACTTATAGATCCTTCTGAAGGGGTAAAAACCATAGGGTGTAAATGGATTTATAAGAAAAAGATAGGTCCGGATGGAAATGTGGAGACATTCAAAGCTATGATAGTAGCCAATGGCTATACCCAAAAGGAAGGTATAGATTATGAGGATACATTCTCGCTGGTAGCCATGCTTAAATCCATCTGAATTTTCTTGTCCATTACTACTGCCCTTGATTATGAAATCTGGCAGATGGACGTCAAGACTTCTTTTCTGAATGGTGATCTTGAAGAGCACATTTATATGGCTCAACCAAACGGGTTCATGGAAAAAGGTTAAGAGGGCAAGGTTTGTGAACTGCTGAAATCCATTTATGGACTTAAGCAAGCGTCATGGTCGTGGAATATTAGATTGGATGAAACTGTCAAGAACTTTGATTTTGAACAGTTAATGGACGAACCTTGTATGTATAAGCTGATACATGAAGGGAAAATGGTTTTTCTAGTCTTGTACGTAGATGGTATTCTACTCATTATGAATGATGTAGAAAAATTATCTGATGTCAAGATTTGGCTCACAAAACAATTTGATATGAAAGATCTTGGAGAAGCTGCATTTGTCTTATGTATTCAGATCTTATGAGATTGGAAGAATAGACAATTGACATTGTCTTAAGCATCTTATATTGA
This sequence comes from Datisca glomerata, assembly GCA_003255025.1. Classification (NCBI taxonomy): domain Eukaryota; kingdom Viridiplantae; phylum Streptophyta; class Magnoliopsida; order Cucurbitales; family Datiscaceae; genus Datisca; species Datisca glomerata. The sequence goes on along the minus strand of QANY01011743.1, from coordinate 122,252 downwards.
TAAGGTGATGGATCATTTCAGTTTGCAAGACTCAAAGAGAGGATATCTTCCTTTCAGACATGGAGTCAGCCTCTACAAGGAGTAGTCCTCAAGACTCTTCAAGAAGAAGAAGACGTGAGAAAGATTCCTTAAGCCTCAGCTGTAAGAAGTCTCATGTACGCGATACTTTGCAATAGGCCATACATTTGCTATGTCGTGGGCATGGTGAGTCATTTTTAATCTAATCCTAGAATCGAGAATTGGAATGCCATCAAATATATCTTTAAGTATCTGAGAACAAAGAACTATATGCTTATGTATTGAGATACTGACCTAAATATGACGAGGTATACTGAATCGGATTTCCAAGCTGGCAAGGATTCTAGGAGGTGAACTTCAGGATCACTGTTTATCCTGAACGGTGGAGCAGTTGTATGAAGAAGTATCAATCAATCTTGCATTACTGATTCTACTATGGAAGCTGAATATGTGGCAGCTTGTGAGCTGCTAAGGAGGTTGTATGGTTTAGAAAGTTTTTGAAGGCTCTAGAAGTTGTTCAAGAAGCTGACAATCCCATTACACTTTATTGCGAGAATAGTGGGGCTGTAGCAATCTCGAAGGAACTAAGGAGCCACAAAAGATCCAAACACATAGAGCATAAGTATCACCTGATTAGAAATATTGTTTAGCGTGGAGATGTTGTAACACACATATCGACGGTGAACAACCTATTAGATCCATTCACTAAGACTTTAAGAAGTAAAGTTGTTTATGGTCATCTGGAAGGTATAGGGATACAAGATTGTACACGCATACTTTAGTCCAAGTGGGAGATTGTTAGAATTATGTCCATAAAGTAGGGTGTAATAACTATTTATGAGTATTTAATTATTTTTAAAACATTTTATATTACTGAATTTAATAGATGAATAAAATTTTTCCTTTAAATAAAGTGTGTTTATAATTTATCAAGTTCTAGAACTATTATCAACGTAAGAAGAGTAAGGACATATGAGTCTTTCAAACAAACTCTTATGAAATAGTTCAGAATATTATTCACAGTCTTAGGATCGACTGGGAATTCGAATCCGATTACGACTGTTTGGTTGAACCAATGGATGCCAGTCTTGGGGCATTGGAGTGGAGACTCAAACGGTTAATCTAGACATGTTATGGAACATATTGAATAGACCGATAACAAATTAGTTTAGAGCAAAAACTGTTTACTTAGCTCTAAATCTAATTGTTACACCTGAAGGGTATTTTTGTAATTACCTTAATCTTGAGGTGAATACGTAACTTGATTTAGTTACTTGCCATCTTTGATATGTCAAACGGGCGAGTTTGAATTGACGGACAATATATTGATTGTTTGGATCGTAATTCAACTATGTTAGAGTTACATAATTCATAGTTATGAAAATTCATGGTTGGATTGTGAAAAAAATAATATTACCTTATACTTTATTGATGAGTCTGTGAATAACTAAATCAGGCCTGGTATTCAAAGAATTTAGTCATTGATTAAGACTTATGAATTTTACGAAACAATTCACTATTATGTATTTCTTATTCATAGTCTATAAATGAGTTAATGAAATAATAACCATAGGGGTAAAATGGTAATTTTATATCTCCACTCATGTTACTGATATTCACGATGGGTAATATGTTGAAATATTATGTGGACCATGAAACAAAAGAGTTTATTTGCAGCAACAGAAAATGTAAAGCGCATGAATCGAAAGTTGATTCAGCATCGAACTTATGGTGGAGTCGTATGATGTCAGTATTAAATAGGTCGAGAATTTATAAAAATAAATTTACTGGGTATTTGAATCCTATAGCTTTATTCATGTTGGTCCATTCGGTCTCAAGAATAACTCATGAGAACATGAAAAGAAATGATATCAGTTGGACCAAAATGTATTTTGGTGCCAAGGTGTATTTCATGCACTCATATATGGTGGGTGTTGTCACTTAATCAGTTAAGTGTGATTAATTATATTAAAATTAGTTATCCTTTTATTTTCTAATTATTAGATAATTAGTAAATAAAAATAATTAATTAATTAATTGATAGAGATCAATTAGATTTATCAATTGAATCGATAAATTTTGATACAACACAAACTTTAAGAGGATATATACAAAATTTAGCCATGGTGGTTATTTTGGGATTAATTTTCAAAAATTTGAAATATAGAGGTACATTTATAAATTCCTAAAATTAATAACTATATAAATGTGATAGTAATTTTATTGCCACACAAATTGTAATTACACAGAGAGAGAAAAATAGTTTTCTTCCACCCCCACTCACATGTTGCCGCCGAATTTCAAATTGAAAGAAGAAAAATTTGATCTTTCTTATTCAATCATTTTGAGAGCCCACAGTCAGTTCCTAAACAAATTCTCACGAAATATATTTCTGAAATTAACGAGTGATTATTGGTGTGAAGAAAATTTTGAAAAATTGGTTCTTGAAGATCGTGCTGGGATTTTGGTTCTTGAGATCAAGCTTGAAGATTTGGATCTTGAAGTTTGAAGAACATGAAGAACGAATACAAAGATTCCACTAATTCACTCAGATACATCGCAGAGGTGAAAATCATTTCAACCTTTTTATATTCGTTTATATATCGGATATGCATGATAGTTGTTGTTTTGGTTTTTAATTATTCAATTGGATTAAATAAGTTTTCGAGAAGACTTTTGATATTCTGCCCACGAACCGTTCATGGTTCAAACTTATTTTTCTTTAGTTTTAAAACCACTGGCCCAACAATTGGTATATGAGTTATATGTTCTTGATTATGCATATAGATATGTGATTGGATCCCTGTCTATTGCTTCTATGCGTTTTTACTTTCAATTTAGAATTGATGTATGCCAGATTTGAGGCATACAAATTTATGTAATTTATTTTATTGCAAAGTTATAATTTTTGCTAAATTCAATGTAAATCGCCGCCGCCTCGAAAACCACCAAAAACCACCATTCGTCGATGTCGTCGCCACCGGAAAACTACAACCGAAAAATGCTGCCCGGAAAAGTCATCGGAAAAGCCGCCGCCATCACCAGTCATCGCTGTCCGCTACCGTCCGCACCACCTCCTGCCGCCTTGTGTCATGCCCTGCATTGTAACTAGGATTTGTGTAACCCTAGGTGATAACAATTAGGGTTTAGGAAATCCTGTAATGTTTCGCGATAACTCTTATCCTATCTTTTAACTTTTAAATTTTAAATTTTAATTTTTAGATTTTAAACGGATAAAAGATAATTCAGATTCAAAAGATAACTAGCTACTTTTATCTATTTATCATGTGAATTTTGAATTTAAAAGATAATTATCTATTTTATTCTTTTATTTCTTAGATCCATTTTATCTTTTAAATTTTGAATTTAAAAAATAATTATCCATTTATCTTTTTATATTTTGAATTTAAAATTTTAAAAAAATAATTAATGAGATTATTTAATTTAGAAAATAATTTTCCTTAATTAAAGGGTTTTGATCAAAATTTAAATTTTGAATTTTTAAAATTTGAAATTTGAATTTAAATTTTGATTGAAATTTGAAAATTTGAGTTTTGAGTTTTGATTTTAAATTTTAATTTTAAAATGGGAATGGGTTTTGTAAAAATTTACAAATTGGTGGAACTTCCTGAAGGACAATGAGATAATGACAGACGCCATGAATACTAGTATTTAAATTATTGTAATTTAATTATTTTTCTTTTTATGAGTTGTGATTAGAAATGAGCCAATAGGAAGGTTATTTATGAATAAATTATTTATTATTAATCTCGCATAATCATATAACATATCATATAGAAATAGGAATATGACAATATCAAAATGTCATGTAGCACGTACATGCATCATTGTAGTTTAAATTTATAATGAGTTATAATTTAAATACAATGTGAATTTTATAAAAGTTATAAATTTTAAATCGGGATTATTTTTTAAAAAGTTTATAATTTTTTGAAGCTCATTTTTTTCAAATTAATAAAGAGTTGTCTTTTGAAAAAGCAATGAAAAATCCATTTTTCTAAAAATTAAGTGGAAATGTCGTTTATGTTGAAATGTTCCCAAGGTCCGTAGTGTAAACTTTTCGTCGCACGAGGAATAGTTTAGAGCCACCCTAGCGGTCCTCTCTTCAGTGGGAGAAACTTTAGAATCATGTCACTTTGAGTCATCGAGTTGCTTTAGAATCTAGAGCTTGTAAACGAAGTGGTGAGGTAGGACCGTCTCTAGACGGACTGTTAGTTCATAACAACTTTTAAAGTCGATGCATTGGTTAAACACTTAGACCAAAACACATTAGAATCTCTCATAGGGGCTAAGGTGACCAAAACCATTGGTGATAATTGTTAAGATAGATGTAGTGACATTTTGATAAGCGTTAACCAAATGAGAGGAGTCTCGATGCGGTAGGAGGTAGCTTGGACGTTGTCCTTAGATGAGACAAGCTATCGTTGTTGATCGTAACATCATGTGAGAAATATTTTTTATTGGATTTTTAAATATTTACGTATTTGCATCATGTATCATACTTTCCTAAATGATTGAGTATTTATTTACACCATTTTATTTATTCTTTTCAGTCATCATGTCGTTATCCTCACTCTCAACTATCTTAAACGCGAATAAACTTACTGGTGAAAATTATATAGATTGGAAACGTAATCTTGATATCATGCTAACGTTAGAAAAGCATAAGTTTGTGCTCACCGCCCCTTGTCTCCTTGAGCCAATTGTTGAATATACTCAAGAGGAAAATGATGCTTATACTTCTTGGCTGCGTTCTGATGAGATCGTTAGGTGCTACATCTTGGCTTCTGTTAGAAGTGTGTTGTAACAACAACATTAGAACATGGAAACCGCCGCTGATATACTGTTGAGCATCACCGAAATCTTCATAGATCAGGGTCGTCAAGCCAAACAGACAACTTTGTGAAACTTCATGAACTGCAGGATGAAACCTAGAACTCCTGTCAGAGAAAATATGACGTTGATCATCAGTTATCTGAATGACATGGAGATCATGAGTGTTGAGGTAGATGAAGAGACACTAGCTGATATGATCATTGAGACTCTGCCTGACACTATTAAGAACTTCAAACTTAATTATTCGATGAATAAGTTGATGTACTCACTTCCTGAACTGATGAAGGACCTACAAGCTGCTGAGACCTTGTTTCTGAATGGCAAGAGGAAGACGGGAGGGACATACTTTACTGAAAGCAAGCCTTCCACCTCTGACGGAAAAATGAAACACATGAGACGTTCTTAGAAGGCTAAGAAGCAAAACTCAAAGGCCGCGAAAGACAAGGACACTATAAAAGTGGACAAGTCAAAAGATAAATGTCATCATTGTGAAGGCGTTGATCATTGGAAACGTAACTGCCCAGACTATTACTTTTTCTTTGATTGTAGACTCTGCGGCCACTAACCATATCTATTGTTTCCTGTAAGGGTTTAGGGAAATCAGAAGGCTTGACGAGGGCGAGTTTAGCTTCCTTTGGGGAAATGGAGTAGTAGTTTTGGCTGTATCTATAGGAACTATTAAATTCTCATTTGATAACAGTTTTATGGTTTTACGTGATGTTTATTATATCCCAGTTTTTAGGAAGAACCTTATTTCGGTAGCTAGTTTAATTGAGCAAGGATTCAATTTGAATTTCATTGATAAATGTATTGAAATTTTTAGAAATGACTGCGTAATTACTATTGCATGTTTGATAAATAAACCGTTTTAAATAAAACCAATAGTTTCAAATATATGTGACACTAAAGTTAATGTTGATTCACAAAAGGTTAGTAAAAGGTTGAAGTCTGACTCAACCGATCTAACCTATTGTGGTACTTACGCCTTGGGCATATTAGCCTAGACACGACTAAAAGATTTGTGAAGGATGGTCTTTTGCAAACTTTAAGTGTGAGATCACAACCCGCATGTGAATTTTGTATAAAAAGGTAATGACCAAGAGACCCTTTTCAACAAAGGGTAAAAGAGCCACTCAATGTCTCGAACTCGTACATAGTGATGTATGTGGGCCATTGAATCTCCATGCAAGAGGAAGTTATCATAACCTTCAGTAATGACTACTCAAGTTTTGATCATATTTATCTAATGCGTCAAAAGTCCGAAACCTTTAAAAAGTTCAAAGAGTATAAGGTTATGGTTGAGAATCAATTAGAGAAACAAATCAAAACTTTACGATTCGATCGTAGTGGAGAGTACTTGCTAGGAGAGTTCGAAGACTTTCTTAAGAAATAAAGTATTCTTTCTCAGCTTACAACACCTAGCATTCTAGAGCAGAGTGGTGTTCAGGGAGAATGAATCAAACTCTAATGGATATGGTTAGGTCCAAGATGAGTTATTCATTCCTCCCAAATTCGTTCTGGGGATATGCGAAATAAATTTCTCAAACCATCCAGAGATTTTAGATACAACTTTCTCATAAATACAATTATAAATCTGGCTCTTATTAAGGCCAAAATCCGATTCAATGCCCGAGTATTTGGCAAGAGAAATTACATTACTAAGACCAAAGAAGCTAGCCAGATTATTTTTAACATTAACGGGGTATTAATACTGATTACAATGAGGCTTTTCTGAATAATGACAACTTGACCATATGCCTTACCATACAAATCCAAAGAATTCATAACAATCCCCAATTCACTTCTATTAGCTTTGCAAAATAATAAGAAATCATCAGCAAAAAACAAGTGGAAAATATCTGAACCATCACTATGAAATAAAAAACCAGAAATCCTCTTATCACGAACATGGGTAGAGAGAAGTGAGGATAAGGCTTCAGCACAAACGAGGAAAAGATAGGGAAATAAAAGATCTCCTTGCCTAATTCCTCTCGTAGGACTAAAAGAAGAACTCCAACAATCATTAATCATAACATGAAATGAAATTAATGAAATACACACTTTGATCCATTTACACCATTTCTAAAAAAAATCCATTCTTCTCAAAACATTCAACACAAAACACTATTTAACACTATCATACGCTTTAGACATATCAATTTTAATCACACTCTCATATTTTTCCCTTCTTTACGCTTACAGGAAAGAATGCATAATTTCATGTGTAATTAATATATTATCCACAAATTGTCTACCCGGAATAAAAGTACTTTGAGACGGGCTAATACTTTAGATCTAAAATGATTAGAAAAGATTTTAGCAATCAGTTTATAAAGCGCGTTGAAAAGACTAATCGGGTGATATTGTCTCAGGTTATTTGGATTCTCAACTTTGGGAATGAGAACAATAGATGTCAGATTAACATCACAAGGCAACTCACAATCATAAGAAAAATTCTTGACAATAGAAATAGAATCGTTACCAATAGTCGACCAATTTTGCCGAAAGAAGGCTGCTGTAAACCCACCCGGCCCAGGAGCTTTACACAGGTTGATGTCGTTCAAAGCTACTAGGATGTCATCAGTACAAATCTCACTGTCAAGTAAGCTTCGGTCAAGGTCATTCAGGACTGGATCGACATATCCATCAATCTAATTAAGATTAGTCTGAGAAGACTGGAAAAGATTTGAGAAATAGCTCACGATCAAAGTTTCCATAGAATGTATTTTCGAAACCCATCTGTTGGAAGATTCAAACAAACCGTAAATTATATTTCTTCTTCTGCGAAATCTAACCTTGTGATGAAAATATTGAGAATTTCTATCTCCTTCCTTAAGCCCCTAAATATTAGCTTTGTCATTCCAGTAAGCATCTTCCTCCTCATTCGCAAGCTTTAGTTTTGTTTCCAGTAACCAAATTTCAGCTCGGTCCATAACTTCCATGGAATAAGCCTTCTGGAGCTCCCCTTTGAGACTTTAAACAAGTCTACGTGAATTGGCAAAAAGGGTAATCTTCCTCCATTTGATGAGCTCGGACCTAATTGATCCGAGCTTGCCCAATATATCCAAAGAGCCCGAATCACCATATGAAGCCCAAGAATTTTCAACAGAATCTTTACATCGAACTGGTTAAGAAGAAAAGCCACGTGATCTGACCCTAGAGCTAGCATATGAGTTAAAACAGCTTGCTCGTACTGGGATAACCAATCAAAACTCACCAAACATCTATCGAGTCTTTTTTAATAAGAAATTCATTTTCTCTTTTATTAATTCATGGAAATTTTGGGCCAACAAACCCAATATCTAAAAGGTCCACCGAATGCATAAACTCATTAAGGGATTCGCAACTACTCATTGATCTTATACTGTCACTCCATTTCTCCTTCAGATGAAGTATACTGTTCAAATCCCAATAAAACACAACACTCCGCTGATAACAAAATTCTTCTAGACAGACAATCAAATTGCTCATTTCGAACCTCCAAGGAAGGACTTAAATAAACAAAAAAAATCCTCCATTTAAACTTACGTTTCAAATCTGAAATAATACCTTCAATGAAGAACGAGCAATATTTTGTGACCGTAAAAAAGAAACTCTCTCCAAAAAAGAGCAAGGCGACCACTTAACCACGTTGGTTTAACTTCCAACAAATTATGCATATTCAACATATTTTTAAATTTTCAATAACTTTACCTTTATTTTTAGTTTCAGATAGAAAGAATAAATCTGGGGAATGGGCATAGTTAAGCCCGCGTAAAGAGAAAACTGTCAGAGGGTTCCGCACACCCTGACAATTCCACACCATGACCTTCATTGAACCCCTGAGACTTGTTTAGGTCGGCTACCACCACCTTATTGGACACATTAACATGATCCTTAAATTTTTTGATACACGGTTCACCATATGAAACATTAAGAAAATCCTCCAACGAAGAAACTGAACCCTTTCTCTTGGATCCAACTTTGGGATTAGAAATAATTGGCAATTTAGCCTTTCAGGGTAGTTGCTTTAAAGGACCACCTTTTGGCACCTCTATATTTTAGCCCAAACTATAGGTAAAAGGGGGATTGAAAACTTGGTCCACTTTAATTTCAACTAAAGAGTCGCTTAACCCAACAACCAAGCCCACGAATGAATCAAGCCCAGCTCCAAACTCAATAGAACAAGAAGCTACAGTGCACCCCCTAACTGGAACATTTTGTAGTGAGAATTTATCAGATTTATTCTGAAGAACAGTGAATTACGTTCTTGAACTGAACTTCCTCTGAGATAAACTGAGGCAACAAATTTCACAAATATCTCATATTAATACATATGAGTTCATACGATTTTTGTTCATTTTGGTCCTGAATATATCCCACGTTCATGAGAGCTTTAGAGATGTTAAGCCATTTAGACCTCTCATAGAAACAACCCCACTTCTACTCTCACATAGGTGACGATGATTAAAAGAATTCTGTCTATACTCCACTTGTAAGCAAGATATCAACGTCATTAAATACTAAGTATACCCTTTTATCATCGACAGACAACAAACTTTCATTACATCATAGGAATTGGAAGAAAAAAAGTTTCTTTGTATGTTACGTGAACCATTCCTGCTAGTTTTCCTATTAAACCTTGATCTTGGGATCTCCAATCAACTAGGTTAGGTTCCTACCTGAATGATTCATTGAATAGGCTTTAAACCCATTCCCCTTGATGTTTGTTTTATTTGTTCCCTTGACAAATCTTTGGTCAAAGGGTCAGCAAGATTCTCCTTTGACCTCCTAAAGTCTAAGGATCACCCAATTGGAGAGAGCAACTGTTTAATGGTATTATGTCTTCGTCTGATATGCCTAGACTTACCATTATACACATTATTTTTCGCTCTAAAGGTTATAGCCATATTGTTACAGTGGACACATATTGCTGACACTAGTTTTAGCCACACTGGGATATCTTCCAAGAAATTCCTAAGCCATTCTGCTTCTTCACAAGCCTTGACCAAAGCTATGAATTCTGATTCCATAGTCGAACGAGCTATACAGGCCTGCTTAGTAGACCTCCATGAGATAGCTCCACCACCTAGGGTAAAAACATATCCACTAGTAGATTTAGTTTCTAAACTATCTGATATTTAGTTAACGTCACTAAATCTTTCTAACACCGGTGGATATATTGAGTAGTGCAGTCCGTACTTGATAGTAAATTTTAAGTGCCTTAGTACTCTTATTAATGCACTCCAATGATCACATCCAGGATTACTCGTATATCTCACCAACCTTCCTACTGAATAGGCTATTTCAGACCTGGTGCAATTCATGATATACATTAAACTCCCAAACTCCAATTGAGATACTCCAACTTCATTATTCTTCCTCAACTTACAGTTTGGGTCGAACTGAGTTACTGCAGGTTAGCTTTCATACTACCCAAACTTTTTCAAAATCTTTTATATATAATGAGACTGAGTAAAGATGTATTCATCTTCAGTTCACTTTACTTGAATTCCAAGAATAACATCTACTTGACCTAAGTCTTTCATGTCAAAATTAGAATCCAACATCTTCTTAGTAGAAGATATTATATCCTTATTCGATCCCACTATAAGCATGTCATCTACATATAAACATACTCTAACGAATTTATCATTAGTACCTTTAATGTAGTCACATTTATCACACTCATTTATCTTAAATCCATTAGATAACATTGTGTGATCAAACTTCTCGTGTCATTGCTTTGGCGCTTGTTTTAATCTATAAAGAGATTTAACAAGTTTACAGACCTTTCGTTCTTGCCCTTTAACCACAAACCCTTCTGGCTGTTCCATATAGATTTCTTCATCCAATTCTCCAATTAAGAAAGCATTCTTTACATCCATTTGGCGAATTTCCAAATTGTGTAAAGCTGCCAGTGCAATCAACATTCTGATAGATGTGATTCTCGTCACTGGAGAATAGGTATTGAAAAAGTCTATACCTTCCTTCTATCGACATCTTTTAGGTACCAACCGAGCTTTGTACTTTTCAATAGTACAATCGGCTCTCAACTTTCTTTTGAAGATCCATTTACAACCTATCGGTTTATTCCCAGGTGGGAGATCTACCAACATCCATGTGTTATTTTGCATAACAGAATCTATCTCATTATCGACCACGTTAGCTTTCATTCCGTAGGTTGCCCATATTGCTTTCTTTTCATTCTTCCGGTTATCCTCCTCTATCCTCAGTCGAACAATCAGATCCTCCATGCTAAGCTCCTTACGCTTGTGCTTTAGATAATTCTTAAAGTCTTTCCACGATGGCGGTAACTTCTCAATGATGGACGTGACTTAGAATGGTTCATTCACGATCATACTCTCGACCTTCATGTTGTTAAAGATAATCTTTAATTTCTCCATTTGACTGATTACCGTGTTCTTATGATCTATCTCGTATTTAAAAAATTTTCCGACGATAAGCTTCTTCGTCACGACATCCTCAGTCTTGTACTTCTTCTCCAAGGCTTGCCACACCTCCTTTGCCATCTTGAACGACGAGTAGAGGTTGTAGAGGGTGTCTACCAAGCCGTTCAAGATATAGTTTCAGCAAAGGAAATCCGAATGAATCCAAGCTTCCCGTGCCGATGCTAGCTCATTCGATTGTCCTTCCTTCGGTGCAGGAGAAATATCGCCTGTCAGCAGATGTGCTAGATTGGGAGTGGTTAGTTAGAAGAGCATCTTCTATTTCCATTGTTTAAAGTCGTCCCCCTTGAGCTTCTTAGGTCTTTCAGCGTGCAAAGTCTTGATTCCAGCAGGTTGTTCCATAATTATTGTTTTTAGATTGTTGAAAGTAGTGATGGAACAAGATACTTTCATAAACCAACATTACAATGAAATTGGAATGAATACAACTTAAATGCAACATAGACGATTACAACAAAAATAATTAGAATTATTACATGAAAATTCAGAAATAAACTGAGAAATTAAATACAATTGAAAATCCAATAATTAAAGCAGAAATATGTGAAGATCGAGAATTGCTCGTAAGGAATGTCCTAAAGACAATAATCATCCTCCATAATGTGCTTGGAGACTACGATGAATTACCTATGCATGATACAATGATCTAAGTCTGAGTATAGTAACCAATAACTCAGACTCTCTCCGAACTCTCTGTATCTCTCTCTCAATATGTAGATATATGATGATCGTCATGAAAACCAAATTTTTCGATGGTGATAAAAATGATGTCTACGATGAAGAACAAAACCGAATTATCTTTTTATGTGCTCACACACTGCCTTTATTTAAAACGTGGGTAGCTTGGGGAGCAAGTAACAAAGTTTGTTAGTGCTGATAAGGTAATGCACGGAATTGGGGATAAAGGAGATAAGCACGAAATTAGTGCTGATAAAGTCTAAATATCTTCTGCAGATAATTCATGAGATGTTCATTTAGCTTTGAAAAATTCAAAACTCCAAGTCTTCTTCTCCAAGTAATAATCAAAAGAAATTTTATCTAAAAAATAATTCTTTGATCTAGACCGGACCAGACCAGACCGAACCGATCGCCCGACGGCGGTGCGCGCGTGAGGGGAGAACCATGTGCCATCTAGGTCCTCCCTTCCGCACAAAATGTGGGGTGCCCCTTGGAGCTAACCCCAAGGCATGAAAGTTGGGTTTATATACCCAACATCGTTTCCTCGAGTTTCCAACGTGGGACTAAAGTCTACTCAATTTCACATCACCTACTTTCATTCACACTTTTTATTTTATTTTTTTCTTTTGACTTCTCTTTCCTTTATTATCTCCAACACTTACTTTATATCTTTCATCCCCTAAAACAACAATAACCTCCGCAGGATAACGCCCCCGTCGACGATGATGGACCCACTGTCGGCAACAAAATAAACCCACTAACGGTGTTGAAGAAGAACCCATGACTATTGGAGATGAAGAAACCCACGACCATCGGGGATGAAGATGAACCCACAACAGGTGACAAAAATGAACCCACAACAGTGATGATACAGAACCCACAACCGGTGACAAAAATGAAACCATAATTGGTGATGAAGAAGAACCCATAATCACCGAAGACGAAGAAGAACCCACAACCAGCAACGAAGAAAAAACCACAACCCTCGAACCTTCCTTCTTACCGACCACCGGCGACGAGGCATCCCTAACACCACCATAATAGAGCACCGATGATAGACTCTCCTTCCTTCCCCAGAACTCAAAATAAAAAATATCCAAATTGTTATCAGATCTAAAATCACTACCATGAGTTTGTCCGTTTCTCTAGTTGGGACCTCTAGAATCTTGTCTCCAACCTTTACCTCTCCTAGCACCCGAACCTCTACTTGCAAAACGACCATCGCCATCGCTACCATAATCAGGGGATCTATGAAACCTAGATGAAAAAGGTCTCATATCCGAGCCACCCAAATCTATGAGTCCCTCACCATAATCACCCCTAATCGCATTACTAGAAGACCCGTAATAAAAACCATCCAAATGCAAAAAAAATTTGGGTAATCATTAATACTTGAAAGAACATAAAAGCCGACCATCAAAGTTAATAAACGAATCCCTCAACAGAGGTTTGGATATGTCAAATTCAACCCTGACTCTAATAAATCGCTTCTATTCAAAATCATCCTTCAAAAAACCATCATCCATGTCAACCAATCTTCCTACTTTGTTGTCAATAAGTTCAGTAACGTTTTTACCTCCAAATTCGACAGGTAAATCATGCAGTTGAATCCAAAAACTATTCAAGAGAAATATCTCATTACTTAAAGATAATCTATCATTCCACCTTTTAATGACAAAATGATTGCCTTCAAAAAGTCAAGGGCAGTTCTCTTTGACAAATAGTAATGCAGCGTCAGCAGAGAAAAATACTTGAAAGAAATCTTGATCGACCTCAAAGAAACGAGCCTCCTCACTCAAACACCATGCTTTAGAAAGAGTTCTACGAATTCCAGTAAGAGGAATATCTTTTGTTTGTGACAAGCCTTCCAATAATACTCAAACGATATGCTTCAATCTCTGAATACACAGCCTCGCGAGGAATCTCGATAATATTAGATTCTTCCTCTATTAATATACATTTGAGTAAACTAGATGATAAAAGATCACCGAGTCTTCCATCATTAAGAAAAAATTATAATCGAGAAGAATATGAACCACCATCACCACTAAAAGAGAATAGAAGAAGAAAAGTGAAGAAAACCAAAATCCTAAGAAAAACCCCTAGAGAGTAACTACCTTAAGAGAGGACAACACTAGAGAATTGTGTGTGTGAAATGATATACATATCATTATAATGAGTAAAATCTGAATGGGAGAGAGAGGGAAAGTGGTAGATTGAGATAGATATATAAATATTTATTATTTTTATACTTATTTACATTAGTTTTGAGAGAAAAATTGAGTGAGAGATTTTATTGATGCCATAAATTTGATTTTATTAATTTTGAGAGAAAGATTGATAGATTTTATTGACACCGTACATTTGATTTTTGTTACTCTATTCGATGTAAATTTATTCGGTGTCAGTATGTATTAACTTGAATTATCTTGTTAATATGTATAATTCTGTTAATACAAATTGACATAGATTAATTCATGCTTATTCTTTGTGTTAGTATTATGAATTCATCTCTTTGTCAATTTTTATTAACATGAACTATACTTTGTTAATATGTGTTATTTTTGTCTCTGTATTGGTGTGTATTAACATGAATTCAAATTTTGTCTTTGTGTCAGTATGTATTAATATGAAATCGGTGATATACATGCATGTCAATATATGAACGATTCTTTACCAAGAAAGCATGTGGATACCATTAAATCGTTGATTAATTTTCGATTACTTTTTCAGTTGTTTTACGTCTCGAGGCTGTTGTGGAAGGCTTCCATATTAGAAACTTCCTCCATCCGGCGACTACCAACGGGTTTTAAACTCTTGATTTACAGTCAAACTTGGCGTCAATCCTTCATCTTCTCCGGTGAGCTTTGGGTTGAAAGAGATATAGAATGATACATTAATTGAAGAGGAGAGAGAGTACTACTCCTTTTAGGCGTTAAAGAGAGAGACATTGTGCTACTATTATTTGGAGATAGAGAAAATTAATTGAATGAGAGAGAGTATTGGTATATAATAATTAATGTTTTAGTTTTACTTAATAGTAAATATAAATATTTAGTTAATGTTTTATGATGAGAGAAAAAGTGATTGATAAGGTCAATAATATTGAAATGATTAAAAAATTTAATATTTAATATTTATTTAATACTGAGAGAGAGAAAGAGTTTTGATTTGATTTGAGATAGACTGAAATGATAGAGAGAGATTTTAGAAAGAAAAATACGGATTTGAGAGTGAGAGGAAAAGTTGTTAATTGAGATATATATATTTATTAATATTTACATTAATTTTGAGAGAAATATTGAGGGAGAATAATTGATAGAATAGAACATGATGTTTAAATTATAATTTTAAAAATAAATATGAAGGGTATTTATGATATTTACATTACAAAATCAGGAGTTTAAAAATAGATTTGACAAAACTATAATATTTTTAAAAGCTCTATAAAAATCTATTAAGACATTATAATATTACTATTTTCTATAAATCATTATTTTATCCCCTACAAAGATACTATAATATAATTTTGAGTTGATTATATTATAATGCTATAAATATGTTATACGTCCCTTAAATATTTTATTGATAACACACTCTTTATCATATTTTTGGATAACTCATACTTTCCCATTATTGGATATGTGCAATTATTTTGTTAAAATGAAAATCACGACTCTCTAATATCAAACTTTAACTATGTCGGCATGAGGACCCAATCCTCAGCTGACCTCAAATTTGATTGCAACTATATATTAATCTTTTTCTATTAACTTTCTAGTATTTTTGTTTCTGCTATATTTTTAGAAATGTGGATGCCAAAGTCACTGTCAATCTTCGTTGTCTGATGCCTTGCATCTTTTGAAAAGTTGTCTTTCTTCACTTTTTTTTATTTGTTTAAATTACATTGTATACTTTCGCATTGATAATATAAGTCAGGATTAGTTAACGTACATTTAATTTTTAGTATGTAAATTTCCAATATTTATTTTTAAACCATAATATTCCTTCGCAACACTGTCTACCATTGGCTTAGCAATGGCAGATGACAGTTTAAGTCATTTATTTATTTTAATTTAAAAGGAATGCAGATTTTAAACTATTAAAATATAAAAAAAAAAATTTCTTAATTTGAGCCATCCAAATCAAGTCTCATTAAAAAACTTTTCACGTGAAATTTGGAGAATTCTCAATCATTCTCCTCCTCCTCCTAACTTCAACAATTGGGCCCTTCAAGTTTCAAAGTCTCTTATTTCTTGTCAAAAGAAAAAACAGATTTATGATCTTACTTAATAGAAAGCTAAGCCATCATTATCATGGCCTAAAAAGACCCGTTTCATTTTTTTAGAGATAACATGTCTTCATTATACAACACCACGTGAGGGATGATATACGAGATGAAACATTAACAAAACTTTTCAAGTTAAATGATTATATGTGATATTTTTAACTTCAAGATTAGGAGTTCAAATCTCATACTGTTAAAAGACTTTACCAAATCTTTGATTTTAGCCAAATTTGCTATCAAAAGGCATATTAGTATCGGAAAGAAAATTAAAGTTGTTTAATATTTAAGTTAAATTGGAAAGGGTTTATGTTCTTAGATACATTCTGAGTGGCTTTACTTTTTTGACAATAATGAAACAGTAACCTTACCATAAAAGAATGAGAATAAACTACCTTTTCTCATTATTGAGAAAAATTATTACTTTTTATTTACTATATTCCAAACTCAACAGATAAAAAGCATTACAAAGATATTATATCACTTACTTTCTCTAAATCTAAATAATTAAATTGACAGAAGAAACACAACACACTACCACCAACCAACCAACGTCTTAATCTGCCTTTACAGGAAAACAATTTATGAACGGAAGGAAATTAACTAATATTTATTACAATAAATAGAAATACCCGTTAAGAGTGAGTAAGAGAAAAGTAATCTATGACTACCATCACACAGACACACACTAAGAAAAAATCACCCTCTCACTTTCCAATCCAACGGCTACAAACAAACACCGACATCATCGAAACACCTGTTCACAAAATATCAACGCGTTGGCGAACTGAATCAAGATTAGTATGTTAATTATATTAAGTAATTATTGATTAATAAATCAATAAAAATAAGTTGAATATTACGTCGCACGTGTTAAATATGGGGTTTTTAACTAATTAAACCCAGCTAATGTGGGATTAATTGATGGGTTAGCATTAGATCTGGGTATACATGCAAGAGATAAACTGATAGAAAGAGAAGAACAAAGAGAAAGAACAAGGGTGCTCACATGTCACACCATAAATGAATTCATGGAAGTTTTGATCACTTGGTGATGGCGTAGATGGCATAGATGATACCAGGTAGGTAGCCCAATAAAGTCAGCACCAGGCAGATCCAGAACTCCACCTAAATTAACCGATCCAACGTTAGTATTTGGTAAAAAAAGCTTACAACTTGGAGAGAGAGAGAGAGAGAGAGAGAGAGAGAGAGAGAGAGAGAGAGAGAGAGAGAGAGAGGGTACGTGGCAGCCAAACTTGAGGAAGACACCAAGGGGAGGCAAGATGATGGCCAAAATGATGTCTATGCACGTTGCAGTACCCATTTTCTACTTATTCTTTCTGTGGGGGAAAGATCAAGAAGAATGGAGGAGAGAAAGAGAGAACGATAACTGCGTAGTGCGTACACGAATCTGGTTAACTGCCCTTTGCTAAATGCTAACTGCTTTATGTAATGTTTAAGAACCTCATTAGGTGTGCCCTTTATATAAAGAGATAAGAAGGAAGGCTTTGATCGATGCATCTGTTCGATATGCCTACGTGCCATTTACGCGTTGCTTTAAATTAAGTATATGATACTCTACTCTTCACGTGGTTTCTCAAAGCCTTCACTCTACTCTCGACACGTGTATTTCTATGGATTAGTAAATTGATTCAAGTTTGTCTTCTCATAGAATCCAAAGTCCAGCACATTCACACAGCTTTTACAATTTTTTTTCTCGGAAAAAGAGATCATTATTCAAAGAAAGATACATAGAGGGAGTTTGAAAATACCTCTACAAGACAACCTATCATTCTCAATCAAGTTAACAACAAACAAAGATTAACTACGAAGCAATACACCATTCAAGTTCTAACCATAACTGATACTAAATTATACTTCCTATTTATCCAAACAATAGAACAACTATTAGCTTAATGTAGCTTCCCACCAACATCACAGCAAAGGGCTCTTTAAGTTCCAATCTTCCAAATCTGCCTTGTTAAGCCATTGAGCAATTTTAAGAGATCTTCGCGTAATTTAGAATGATTATCGTAATTCAATTGTTAGTAATCCTATTATAATCATTTATTTCACGCTATCCTCATTTATAATCCTATTATAATCATTTTGTAATTAAATTATAATTTTTGTTTAGAGTAATCTTTATATAAAACTACAATCCTAATTTACAATCTTTTGAGTCAATTTAATTGCAAAATTGTACAAGATTTTTTTCAGTATAGAGAATCCACTACGAACAAATGATAAAGATCATAATTTAAAGAGAGAATGAGAGAATAAATACACCATCATTTACTTGGAAAATCCTTAAAGAGAAGAAAAATCATGGAAAGATCGTTGTTATTCACTGGTGTAAAGAATTTTACACACTTGTTGATGAGAGAAGAGAGGAAGAGCAAGTGCCTTTAGTTCATGTTTGCTTATGTCTCTCTTCATTTTCTTTTTACATGAGCATGTACTTATAAGCCTTATAATATTAAAAATAATAAAAAAGAAGGGGATGATCACATCCCCTATGATTTCAGCTGATGGGATTGCTCTCAACTATTTTGTCCTCAACAACTTAATCAGTCAGAGCCACTTGATGGTTTCTCGTGGTTCAGGCCAATATATCACAACCACTTTACCGTCAGTCTGAACCCTCATTTCCGTTCTAATGTTTTGTCATGTCTAAGAGATAATGATTCATCGTTCTTGAGACGTGGGTCCTCATTCTGGAAGAGATGATCTCCCGTTCTCGAAATGTTGATTCTCGTTCTATTGTTATTTCCCATTCTGGGAGTGATGGTCCCCCATTCTGGAAGCGATAGTCACTCATTTCAGAAGCGATAGTCACCCGTTCTAGAAGCGATAGTCACCCGTTTCAGAAGCGATAGTCACCTGTTCCAGAAGCGATAGTCACCCGTTTTAGAAGCGTTGATCACCCCCCCTTCTAGAAGCCATGATCACCTGTTCCAGAAGCGATGGTTCCCAACTTCAACATTCTTTCTATACGGTGTCTTGGGTGATTTTTTCCCTGTTCATTTTCCCCCAGTTACACTCAATAAGTTTCACTTATTGATGTGCAATTTATTTATCCTTTCTTTACTCAACTCTTCTTTTCTCACTGTGCTGAAGGTCTTTCCTTAACATCTTTTATTCTTTGTTATGGAGTTCTTCCCGTTCTTAAGACATTTCCTTTTCTGTTCTCCAAAATTTACCATTCTGAAGATGTTTCCTTTTTCGTTCTCCTGACTTTGCTGTTCTGAACATATTTCCTTTTCTGTTCTCCAAAATTTACCGTTCTGAAGATGTTTTCTTTTTCGTTCTGAAAACATTCATTTTTCCTTCTAAGAGTAGGACTTATGAACTACCCCTCTCAATGACTTGTCAGGCCTTAGTTTCTTCTGAGAGTAGGACTTCTGAACTGCCCATCCCAAGGACTTTTCAGGTCTTAGTTTCTTCTGAGAGTAGGACTTATGAACTTCCCATTCCAAGGACCTATGAACTTCCCCTCCCCAAAACTTATGCTCTTAGTTCATTCTCAGAGTAGAACTTATGAATTGCTCTTTCCAAGGACTTATGCCCTTAGTTCATTTTGAGAGTAAGACTTATGAATTGCCCCTTCCAAGAACTTTTTTGGCCTTAGTTTTTCTTTTGAGAGTAAGACTTATGAATTAACCCTCCCAATGACTTTTCAGGCCTTTAGTTCATTCTGAGAGTAAGACTTATGAGTTACCCCTCCCAAGGACTTTTCAGGCATTAAATTCTTCTGAGAGTAGGACTTATGAACTGCATCTCCCAAGGACTTTTCAGGCATTTAGTTCAATTGTCGAAGAAAAGAGAAAGTTGACAGCATGCACATTATTATACCATAAGTTTTGATTGAGAGCTCCAAATCGAATTCCGTGAGATTCTTTAATAAGTTGACTTCTGTATCTTCCTGATGATATAAACTCTTATGTTCTAGGATACGATATTCCGTAATATTTATCTTAACATACTAATTATACTAACATAAAAATATAGTATAAATAAAGTTTCTTTTAAGTGTGTAAATTTTACTTTAAAAATGTAGAGATAATTCACCTTCTTAAATATTAAAAGAAATTTGCACAAAGCTGAAGTAAATATTTAAATAACTTGTTATAATTCCTTCAAAATTATCAAACTAAAATGAAATTAAAAATTATTTACCAGCTACTTTTTTTTTCAAAATTCATTAAATATGTGAATGGATTTTAAAAGTTAATACCTACTTTATCAATTTATTATAATTATAAATGTAATCCTCACATGTAAATTAGAATATTATTTTAGATAATTTATCAATAAAAGATAAAATGATTTAAAAAATTATTCTCTTATCCTCTCCACTTTTAATATAAAAAAACCATAGATACTTTCCCATTCTTATCAAAATGCCATAAAAGAGACTATGGACGGACGCTGCTTGGAAAGATGGCATGGGTGGTG
This sequence comes from Datisca glomerata, assembly GCA_003255025.1. Classification (NCBI taxonomy): domain Eukaryota; kingdom Viridiplantae; phylum Streptophyta; class Magnoliopsida; order Cucurbitales; family Datiscaceae; genus Datisca; species Datisca glomerata. The sequence goes on along the minus strand of QANY01011743.1, from coordinate 101,507 downwards.
CTTGGTTTGTCCTCTTTAATCCGGAGGGTTTAATTACTTGTATTGGGTACATGGATTTTGCTAATGTAAAGGCCGATGAGTTCGACGTAAAGGCCTCAGCTATCATCTCATGGTCAGATTGAAGCCTTGTGTGATTCTCTGGAAGTTATCACACTCTGAACTCTGTGGCGGGTAGAAGGAACGTGGTGGTTCTATTATTGTTGATGTTTTACATTGTGCTTCTTGTTTTGTTAATCTTAGCTTCTGTCATGTTCCTAGGCAGGTTAATAACTTAGCTTGTCGTGGTTTTAGTGGTGAGTGTAGAATTTTCCTAGATGCTTGACCTCTTTGGTTGTCTAGGTGCTGTTCTGTAGTTGGAGTTTCTGTCTAATGAAAATTTTCACTTGACAAAATGAAAAAAATAAAGACAAATCAGCCACTTTTGCATCAATCAATCACCTTTTCTCTTCTCTTTTTTTATTTCAACAAGAGAACTGATGCCTGTATAGACATTTGTAATTTATAGTTTGAATTTTCTTTTTGTGGGAAAACAAAATAATTGTAAAGTTATTTACTGTCGACGATACTGTCACATGTTATTTGATGATTGCTTGTGAACACAAACAAAAGAAAGAATATGGATGCATTAGCTTGACACTAATGTAAATTGAGAGTGTCAAATGTAATGCATGTTCATAAGGTTGGGCCTCTATTTATAGAGTTTGACTTAGAATATGAAATGACTTCAAATTAATTAAAGAATATTAAATGACTCAATATTTACTATGCTGATTATAAGGGACTCATGCCATATAACATGTGGCCATACATGACTTGAATACACAGGAGTTGTTGTATGAGACTCGGTCATATATGGTCGTTATGTGGATCACAAGTTGGTCGAATTCGGGCCTATAAAGGAGCCTTTTTGGGGTCCCTTTCCAATACTATGAAAAAAATTTCTAGCATTGATGCTAAAATCGATCCTGGCCGTAGGATCTGGCTAGGACCATCCCAGCCGTTAATTTGTTCTCCAATTTTCTTTACAACCGGCTCAACCGGTTACCAAAGCATCATCTCCTTCATTTTCTCTCTCTTTTCCTTATTCAAAGAAATCAAGAGTTGTTCTCTCTTTTCCCTTCTTCCTCTCATCCTCTCTTCAACCCAAAATTAGGACACATGTTTTACACCTCAGGCAACTCCACCACCCACGTAATGGGGTTCATTCTACAACTCTTAGCAAGGTCATGTACATAGCAATTAGCTTTCCTCGACTATTTTGCCTCACTAATGCTCTCCGCGTTTGAGGTTTTTAATCTGAAGCGCAATTTAGGGTTTTGTTCGGTAAGTTCATCTTTGTCTTTGTTGCTGGTTTATTTGGTATAAGTGTTTGTATATCGATCGATTTAGCTGTTAGTTTGTCTTTGTTGATTTCCTTTGTCCTTTTCTTCTCTGAGTTGGGATTTTATTTGATTAAGTCGTTCGTCTTTGTCTTTGTTGCTAGTTTATTTGATATAAGTGTTTATATATCGATCGATTTACCCGTTAGTTTGTCTTTGTTGATTTCCTGCATATTTTTCTTCTCTGAGTTGGCATTTTATTTGATTTAGCCGTTTCTCTTTATCTTTGTTGTCAGTTTATTTGATTTAAGTATTTATATATCGATCAATTTAGCCGTTAATTTATTTGTGTTGATTTTCTTTGTTAGTTTGTCTTTGTTGATTTTCTCGATCGATTTAGCCGTTTGTTTATCTTTGGGTTAGGACTTCAAGCTGTAATTCATTTTTATGCTAATCCCTACTTTATATATTCTGTCCTGATAAAAACGTATCACTTGATTGATGATGATGAGCCAATATTAGAAAAATTCATTGGGTAACTTAGTATCTACTGCTGATTTGAAAACTTATTTCCTTACTTATATGACTTAGCTATTATTTTTCTCTTTGATTTAACAGAGATGGTGGATGCGAGGAAGATAGAGCTTTGGCGATTGAGGGAGGATTTGGGTGAAGCTTTAACTTTTAGTAGTTGAGTTAACTCTTCTATTATATATATGTTAGTATTATTCAGTTAAAGAATAATGAAGCTATCAATACATTCTCTCATAAGCTTCATCGAGTATTCTCTTCCCTTTCTTCTAAAACTCATCTTCTTCTTCAATATCTCTGTTTCTTACACCCCATTTATTCAGCCCAAAGCAGTTTTTGCTAGAACTACTCCTTGTATGTCTCACTTGATTTTGCCGAACAATAAATTAGTCCTACAATTTGTAGAGTCTTGTGTCATTCTATTTAATAATCAAGTGACTTTAAAATGTTTAAACTGGTGCAGCTCGAATAGTGGGACTGCCGAAGCAACAAAGCGCTCGAAGATACTCTAGGGCTCTCTCCAATTCTAAGATTTCTAGCAAGTTTTCTTCTCCAAAGCCATATGATTCTTTAAGAACATGTGGTAAGATGATACAGACATTCTGAATTCAAGTTTATGATTTTGAAAGTATTTCTTTATGCCCATTGTTTCGAGTAAGATTTTATGTTATATTACATGCACAATACGATGAGGACTAGAAACTTGTCTCCATGGTAGTTCATACCACTTTTGTTAACGTCTTAGTAGTCATCATTAGGATGAAAAGCATAAATATCTGGATTTTGTGCTCTTATTACAAAATGTCGAATCCAATCCCTTGAGACATTAACTCGTTGCTAGTAACTAAAAGGAGTAATAAATGAAGAAAAACAAAAGGTGGTGGGTGTACGCTAAATCCAATGTTAGTTGTTGACATCAATTATGATCAATGCGAGGAAGCTCTAAATTTCTGTTAGTTTTTTTTTTCAATAATGGAGAACACAAGTCAATACTCCTTTGGTCTTAAAAAATGGAGCATACTTGAAAATTTAGCGTGGCAGCCCACCATCTTGGATTTTCACTTAAATTCAATTTGATCTAGGGAAGAATTGAATGTATGACGACCTACCATACTCATAGCTTGCCTTTACTACTAGGTTAGGATAATGTTGGTATCTGGGCTTACACCTAACTATAATTTTTCCCTTTCTATTGACTTAATTGACACAGGATCTAGTAATGCTCTACATAACAATGATGTTGCACTTTAATAATGATATACATACGTACATATGTTGTGTGATGTAGGTTGGGATTTTTTTTATTTAAATAAGAAAATTATTATGTTTTTAAGGAAAGATTCATGTATTAAGTAATTGACTTGAACCATTGAATATCTTTGATGTGATGTGAATGTCGTCTTACGTTTCATTTTTGCATAGACATGGTATCTTGAAGTTTTGTTGGCTGAACTCATTGAACATCCTTGATGTGATCCGAATATTAAATATTTTGCCTCTTCCGTTTCATTTTTGTATAGACGTGGTATCTTGATGTTTTGACTGGCTGAAGCAGTTGTTGAGTTGTCACTGAAAGATGTGTTCTTCCTGGTGAAACAGATAAGTCATTTATAATTTGTTACTCTGTTTAGGGTACAGAGAAGCCATTTACAAGGGATTGTGAAATATATTTATAGGCGCACCATTTTCATATATGATGAAAATGAGGAGCAAAATGGTGGCTATTTCTGCTATAAATCTCAGATGAGTGATAAGGTTGTAAGTCTCTCTCTAACCTCACTTTTTAAAGATTTCCCATCATCTCCCAAGTCACCCTTGTCACCTAAACAACCATGGAAAACGAGGGAAGATAAACCTGAGTGTATGTATAGATGTGATCTTTCTTATATGTTGTGAGTTGTAGATTACCCATGTTTCTCTATTGCTACTAATCTTAACTTTTGATCTAGTCAACCAAGGGGATAAAGATGGAATGTTCTCCATTGGTCAAACCCTGAGAATCCGTGTAGGTCCACTGAAAGGATACCTTTGCCGGGTCATAGCCATTCGTCGTACAGATGTTATAGTGAAGCTTGATTCACATAAGAAAGTTCTTACAGGTTCATTAAGGATCTATTCTTTGTTCAGTTGAATACCGCTCTATAGTAATTTCTTGGTTCACAGCTGCTTCGGTTCTATATATTGTCTAGTTTTTATTTATTTGATATTAGATCTCTCTCTTTTTCTTTCTTTAACTTGATTTTCTTCTGTTGCTTGGTCGAAAAAAAATTGCTTTGAACATTTCTAGTAACTCTTTATTAGCATCTTCAGTGAGTGTAGAAAATCTTTGATTATTTTTTATAGATTTGAGGCGCTTAATTGTTGATCCAGCATTGCAATTTTTCGTCATTTTTATATAAGAGGTATATTACTTGCATACGTATTTGCTCCAAGTTCAAAATTGGCTTTAGTGGCTTTCATTTTGTAGGATACCTTTCATTCTCTCATTAAACTTTTCTACTATGTATGCCCCCATTTAAATTAGTTTAGGTAATTGGCAAGCCTGTTGAGTTAGGAACAATAAAAAATAAAATGAATTTGTGATATCAACTATTATGAGCCTGCAATGAATTTGTGATATCAACTATTATGAGCCTGCAATGAATTTGTGATATCAACTATTATGAGTCTGCATAGAATACTGTTGAAATACAGGTTTCTAATGAAAAGGCCAAACCAAATGGCCAACCTTTGGAGACATATTTGATTTGGATCATTTCATATCTAATGGCCAGCATTTGGAGATATGCATATTCCTAAAACCATCACCATTTTTTTAAATGATAGTGAATTGAGGAATTGGAAGAACCTCTATAAAGAGTAGAGTACATACCTAACTTGGAATGAAACGATGTAGTTGAAGTAATTATTAAAAATTCTTCGTCATTGTATTTATGTTATAACCAGAAAGTAAATTAGAAGTTGTAGAATTTAAAATATAAGGGATTTGTAACGAGTTATTATTTCATAAAGATTATTATATCATTGTAAATCTTTATGTATATGTAGTGATACCAATGAATGATTTTTTACTCTTTTAAAGGAAAATCTGAATTAAATTTTTTTTATTTAGCAATGAGTTATTATTTCATAAAGATTTACAATGAGATTAGTATGTGAAAATGATCAAGTATATAAAAATGGCTAAGAGTGGGAACATGATTAAATATGTGAAGTCTTTGAAAAGAGCTTGAAGAAATGGGATAAGAATGACCAAGTACATGTGAAAATGGGTGTATGAAAATTGACAAGTGTGTGAAAATGACTAAACATGTGAAAATAACTAAGTGTATAAAAATAGTTAAATGTATCAAAACCATTTCTGTGAAAAGGCTACCTTATGAAAATAATTAAGTACATGAAAATAGTCGAGTTCCATCAAAACACGTACATGAAAATAACAAAGTAGAGAAAAATTTCTAAGTGCATGAAAATATGGCTAAGTGACAAAACAAGTACATAAAAATAACAAAGGATAGAAAAATTACTAAGTGAATGAAAATTGTGAAGTGTATGTGAAAAATTGTAAAAGTGGCTAAATGTATGTGAAAAATGTCTTAGTGCATGAAAATATGGTTAAGTGTGTAAAAATAACTTAGTGTATAAAAATGATCAAGTGTAGCAAATCAACTACATGAAAATGACAAGTATATGAAAATGTGTGAAAATGACCAAGTGTGTGAATATATAATTTATCGACTATGACAAAGCATGCGAAAATGTATGAAAATGGTTAAATGTGCAAAAAATAACCAAGTGTGTGGAAATGGTTAAGTTTGAAAATAAGAAAGTTCATGAAAATGACTAAGTGTTTGAAAATAACTAAGTGTGTGAAAATGGTTAAGTGTGTGAAAATAAACAAATTTGTGAATATGATTAAGTGTAAGAAAATTGTTAGGTGTATGAAAATTGTTAAGAGTCAAACGCCATAATGGGGACCTAAATGCCATCACGACATGATGATTCGCCTACTATGACTGGCGTTTGGGGCCTGCTGGACACGTTTGATCCCCAAATACCATGATAACAGGCGTTTGACTCGTGTTCTAGTGACAGAGGCCAAATGCCCGTGTGTCTAGTGTTGGGTCTCAAACGCCACCAGCATGCCCCAAATGCTAGTCATGGCTGGCGATTCTCTTACCATATAATTATATATGTTGAAAACCCGTCTCGCTCGATACTTGTCACAAAAGTACAACAATATTATCAATGACAACTTTTAACGAGTTTATGAATAAGTGTTCAATTATATCGGGAATTCTTAATTTAATCCAATCTAATTTCACATAATAAGTGAGAATCATGAATGTGTTGCATTGAAATAATGAGTTTTTTTTTTATTTTTATCGATGATTTTTCCGATGTATGGTAAATAATTACAAAAATATCAATTTTACTGTTGATTGATAAGAATGGCAATTGGAGCTATATAAATGGTGATTAGAGTTATATAAATGGTGATTAGAGCCATATAAATGGCGATTAGGCTTAAAAAATTGGCGATTGGGATGGAAATTAGTGGTCGCCTATTTATACATGGCGTTTAGGAATGAGATAAGCAATTGGCGGCATAAAACTAGCGCTTAGCTTTGACGATGTGATTAGCACCTTCAGGATGACGTTTATGGGCTAAAAATAGGCGATTCACCTATTAGGCATGGTGATTAGGTTGTACGTATTTTGTGAACCCCTTCAAAAATTATTATTTTGTACGTATTTGTACAAAACTATTATTTTGTACGTATTTCACGTACAAAATCAACCATTCTTGGAGGGGTCCACCAAAATATTTTACGTACGAAATCAATCATTCTTGGAGGGAGGGGTTCACCAAAATATTTCACGTACAAAATCAATTATTCTTCGAGAAGTTCACCAAAAATATTTCACGTACAAAATCAATCATTTTTCGAGGAGTTCACCAAAATATTTCACGTACAAAATTAATCATTCATCGAGATGTTTTTCTAAACTGTAATGGGGAAAAATTATTTTATTTGCTACTTATTGTAAAATGACAGCAACATAATCAAGAATAAATTCTTAACTGTCATAAAAATGTCCTAAAAACTATTGTATTGATGTAAAATCACCGAAAAAATAATAAAACCGCCAAAAAAAGAAAAAAATGCCAGGAACCCCCAAAACTGCCGGTATTGGTCAGAGAAACCGCCGGGATAGATTAGTGAACTCTAGTATATGATTGGTGAACCCCAGTACATAATTGGTGAACCCCAATATGTAATTGTTGAACCCTAGTACGTATTTAATGAACCCCTCCAAGAATTATTAATTTGTACATATTTGGTGAACCACATTACGTAATTGGTGAAGCCCAATACGTAATTAGTGAACTGCTTAAAAAATTATTCCTTTGTACGTATTTAGTGAACCCCATTACGTAAGTGGTGAACCTCACTATGTAATTGGTTAATCCCACTACGTAATTGTTGAACCCCTCTAAGAATTATTCTTTTGTACTTATTTGATGAACTTTACTATGTAATTGGTGAACCCCTCCAAGAATTATTCTTTTGTACGTATTTGGTGAACCCCACTACGTAATTGGTGAACCCCTCCAAGAATTATTTTTTTGTACATATTTGATGAATACAGCTATGTAATTGGTGGACCCCATTACGTAATTGGTGAACCCCTCCAAGAATTCTTCTTTTGTACGTATTTGGTGAACCCCTTGAAGTATTCTTCTTTTGTACGTATTTGATGAACCTCAATACGTAATTGGTAAACTCCAGTACATATTTGGTGAACCCCTCTAAGAATTATTATTTTATACGTATTTAGTAAACCTCACTACGTAATTGGTGAATCCTAATACGTATTTAGTGAACCTCACTACATAATTGATGAACTCTAGTACGTATTTGATAAATCTAACTAGGTATTTGATGAAAATAAAAATTAAAACATACTACCTGCTAAATTTTACGTGACTTAGATTGTTACAAATGTAATTTAAGTACCCAACATCCATCATCCATAATTTTTTCATGGCATGATAAAAACTTTCCGCTTTTTGACCTTTTGCAGGAGAATTGGACCGTGTGGCTTGAGAAAGGAAATATCCATGTCTTTTTTGTCCCTCTACAAATATGTTGGGAGGTTCTTTGGTGCTGAATCGAAACATATAAGAAGAATATTGACGCGACACATTCAAGTTTGTTTCTTTGCTGCGTAAAGAAAATTCTGCTTATGAAATTGCTTTGTTAATGACTTATGAGAATTCCTTTCAATACCCAAACATCTATCACCCTTTTAGACTCAGCTCTTTCCCATTTCATTCCCAAATTGTACTTCCAAACTTTATCAATTTACACTCCAACTTTTCTCAACAATCTTCTCAATACCGTCACTCCTCTTAAGAACCCCAAACATGCTTCACAAATTCACTCCCAACTCATCACTAACAACTTCATTTCTCTCCCTTTCCTCTTCAACAATCTCCTTAACTTATATGCCAAATCTGGTCTTCTCCATCATTCCTTGTTATTGTTCTCAACAACCGCTCACCACTCCAACAATATTATCACTTGGACTTCCCTCATTACTCAGTTTTCCCATTTGAAAAAGCCCTTTCAGTCCTTGGCTTTCTTCAACCGGATGAGATGCAGCGGGGTTTCTCCCAATCAGTTTACCTTCTCTGCCGTTTTACCTGCTTGTGCTGATACCATGGTTACCGCCCATGGTGACCAGATGCATTGTTTGATTCGGAAACATGGGTTCGAAACTTATGTTTTTGTTGGGAGCGCATTGGTGGACATGTATGCCAAGTGTTCTGTTATGAGTTTTGCGGAGAAGGTATTTGAGGAAATGCCTGAGAGAAACCTTGTTTCTTGGAATTCTATAATTCTGGGTTTCTTGCAGAACAAGTTTTATGAACGGGCAATTTGGCTTTTTAAATCGCTTGTTGGGGAGACACTTATTAATCCTGATCAAGGGAGTTTTTCGAGTGTGTTAAGTGCATGTGCCAATATGTGTAGCTCAGAAGTTGGAAGGCAAGTTCATGGACTTGCTTTGAAGCATAGTTTGGTAAACTTAACTTATGTAAGGAACTCACTGATGGACATGTATGGAAAAAGTGGGTTGTTTGACACTGTTCTTAAGTTGTTCCACAAAGCTGGAGTTAAAGATGTTGTTAGTTGGAACGTTATGATCATGGGTTGTGTCCATAATGACCGCTTTGAAGATGCCTGCCGTTATTTTCAGCTCATGAGGTTGCATGATACAACACCTGATGAATCATCATACTCCTCCGTCTTACATGCTTGTGCTAGTCTTGCAGCACTAAATCAAGGGAGCCTAATCCACAATCAGGTAATAAAAACCGGGTTTGTGAAGAATGCTTGTATTGGAAGTTCATTGATTACAATGTATGCAAAATGTGGAAGCTTGATTGATGCTTATCGAGTCTTTGAAGAGATTGATGACCGTAACGTAATTTGTTGGACAGCCATGATTGCAGCCTATCAACAACACGGTCATGCAAACCGTGTGAGTGAATTTTTCAATGAGATGTTAGGATTAGGGGTTGAACCCAATTACATAACTTTTGTTTCGGTTCTAGCAGCTTGTAGTCACACGGGTCGTGTTCAAGAAGGATTTTTCTACTTCAATTCAATGTGCAAAGTTCACGGAATCAACCCCGGGCATGAACATTACGCCTGCATGGTTGACTTGCTTGGTCGATCTGGTAAGTTAGATGAAGCTAAGAGGTTTATAGAAACAATGCCAATTAAACCAGACTCATCAGTTTGGGGAGCTTTGCTTTGGGCTTGCAGGAATTATGGAAATCTTGAAATGGGTAGGGAAGTTGCGTCTATACTTTTCGAGTTGGAACCTGAAAACCCGGGAAACTATGTGCTTCTCTCTAACATTTTAACACGAAAGGGAATGTTAAATGAAGCTGATGAGCTTAGAAGATTGATGGGAGTCAATGGGGTTAGAAAGGAACCTGGATGTAGCTGGATTGATGTTAAAAGTTCGACCTTTGTCTTTACAGCGAATGATAAGTCACATGCTAGGACAGATGAGATATACGCGATATTAGGGAAGTTGGAGGAGTTGGTGAAGAAGAAAGGGTATGTGGCTGAAACCCAATTTGCAATTAATGGTGTGGAAGGATCCAAAGAGCAGAGCTTGTGGTACCACAGTGAGAAACTGGCTCTGGCATTTGGACTACTGACCCTTCCTGTTGAGTCTCCAATTAGGATAAAGAAGAATCTGAGGATTTGTGGCGATTGTCATACCGTGATGAAGTTTGCTTCAGAGATATTTGCCAGAGAGATTATAGTAAGGGATATCAACAGGTTTCATCACTTCAGTAATGGATTTTGTTCCTGCAGAGATTACTGGTGATTGTTTCATATAATTATTATATACCAGGGGATAAAATTTAAATTCAGGTGTGTTTTTGTTCATCCCCCACCACTCCTTCCCTGTTATTATACATGTAACGTTAATTTAGTTTTTTAATCTTGTATTTTTTGCGGTGCTTAGCTTCCAAAATAGCATTCAATTCATTTTCACAATCATGATTTGTTGTACATTGGTTAATTATGTGTACTGCAATTCGTTGCGAATGGATGCAGGAGATTGATAATGAAATTTTTATAACCTGAATAATGTAGGATTTTGTTCTGTTGCTTTGATAATGTATTGAACTCAAAAATATCACTGTTATGCACCTGTACTGGTGACCCGGGCAGAGAAATTGCGCAGGTCTCTACCTGTCTTGTGAGACATGTGCTTATTTCCTTTTACCATTAGATTTGTCAATTTAGCAACTTCTCAAGGATGTCCCACCTTAAATGTGATAAATGAATATGTTAAGAAAAAAAACCTAAATTATGAGAGTTTGGCAGGTCTCACGCCACGTATATTACCACATCATAAGAGTAGTTAGCACCTAAATAGCATTGCTCATTGATATTATCTTTGCCCTGTTTAGAAACTTGACAACAAGAGGGAAAAAGAGGAAGAATATCAACCACAACGATTACAGAGTGTTTATAAATAAATAAATAAATAATTCTTTAACAACCAAATACTAACATCCAATAATGACTCATGGAATAACAAATCACCAACCAACCTTCAAACAATAAAATACAAAGAAGAAAAATAATGCCTTTTCTGTAGTTTTACAATACCATGTATAGCATCATGACCTACATCTTTTACTTTGTATGTACACGGTACAACCCCCACACTTAACATCAAACACACAAACCCATTAAGCAAATAACCATTCAACAAGATAACAACTAGCAAGGACACAACACACTTACCTCAACAATTAGTACTCTGTTTCTAATATCTGTCCCTTCCATTTTACTTGACTTTAATATCATCACCCTTAGTGTCAAGAGAAGATGCGTTTTTGGAGCTTGGTGATTTCCCAGTGATTGCTTTCTTTGCTTTCACAAGTGTCTGTTTCACCTTTGATAATATGTTATTTGATTGCTTTTGTATGGACTTCACTACTATAACTTCCTTTTCCAGTTTCTCACTTGTTTTTACCTCATCCCCTTCCTTCTCCTTGATTGCTTCCTCCAGATTTTGAACAACTTTTTCTTCAACTTCTGTTTTTACAGTTTCCACATCTTTCACTTCCGATTCAGCTGCTTTCTCCCCCACTTGGGCTGGTTCACTAGCAGTCGTACTGTTGAGTTCGTCAGCTTTGTTACTTTCAACTGATGCGGGTTTCTCGTCTTTTATGTCCACTTCTTTTTTGTCAATTCCTTCATCTTCTTCTTCAGTATTCTTTTCTCCATCAATTGAATTTTTGGCTGTCTTAACACTTGAAAGACCATTGTCTTCATTGGTTCCTTCTGTGACTGGAGTCGATTCCTCTATTATCACCACCCCATTGCTCTCTTCCTTTGGTTCTTTGGCTTTTACCGAATCTTCTTCTTTCTTATCCTCGAGAATTTCCTTGGCTGTGGTGACTGTCTCTTCTGGTAACCTTTCACCCACATCAGTAGAGCTTGTTTCCTTCTTTTCTTGTTCAGAAGGAATCTTTTCAGGGTCCCCTCTACCTGCTTTGATATCTACTGGAGCTGCAGCCACACTAATTGATGAATCTTGTTCTGAACTTTCAGTTATGTTGTTCTGTTTCTCATCTTTGGAGATTTGTGTGTCTTCCACCGGCAGCGTGTCACTATTCCCGTCTCCAACAACCAACATCTCTTTATCTTGTACTATTTCATCCTCGACATAACTACTTTTAGACTCAACCTCCACTTGTGTTGCTTCAGGGTCTGGTTTCTCGGCTTCTACTGAACCCAAATGCGAATCTTTAACCAGCTCCTGATCCACAACAACTGATTCTGATTCTTTCACAGGAAGAACTTCTGGTGTCTGCTCTTCTGTTTTCTCGATAGATTCTACCCGTATTTCTGATGAATCAGCTATCTTTGGTTGCACATCACTCTCTTCTTTTATGATAGCAACTGCTGTTTGCTTCCCTTCTTCTTTTATAACAGGTTCAATAGCTGGCTCTGGCTGCTGCTCTGTCTTTGGCTCTGAATCTTGTTCTTCCTTCTCTGTAGCTGCAGCTGCAGGTTGCTCCGGTTCTTCATTTATCAACCCCACTTCCGGTTTCTCCTCCGGCTCGGTTGTTGTTTCAATTAATAAGTTTGGAACATCAACAGCCTCTGGCTTCTCCTCTTGTCCTCCTTTCTCATCACTTGCAATTGATAGTTCCTTAGGTGCCTCTTTGACAACAGGATCAACACCAGCGGGCTGCTCCTCTGCTTGGCTTTTAACGCTATCAGCTTCATCAACTACGCCTTTCTCCACAGATGCAGATTCGGATTCAGAAACAGAAACAGATCCAACAGCCTGTGGTTCAGACACTTCCTTTACAACAGAATCAGGAACGGGAGAAGACGGAATCTCCTCCGCTAGAATCTTAACAGTATCATCAACTGAAACAGTAGGTATGTGTGAATCAGGATCAAGAACGGTTTCTTTTTCAACCTTGACATGATCAACAACTGGAATATCCAAAACAGGAACAATATCAGTCTTTTTCACCTCCTCATCTTTAGGAGGCTCAGACTGCACACTCTCTTCCTCTTTTTCTGATTTAGACAAAGCAATATGTGGTTCTTCACCCTTGCTTTTCTCACTCTCTCCCATTCCTTCTGCCAAAACATTGACTTGCTCTGTAGATTTTATATCATCCACTGCCTTCTCAATTTTCTGAAGTAAGTTTATCAACATGATGAGTAGATGTCTCAAGTTCTCAATGATCAATTATAGCTTTCTTGTCAGTTTGGCTAACAGTCATGTTCGATCAATTTATGATGCATGAGAATTGTATTTATAATGAATATGCACAAATCCTAAAAGAAGATATATAATTAGATGCGTTTTATACAGACGTGTTACAGACAAATCTAAGATTAACAGAGAGAGATTTAAACTCTCAGAAATCAAAGTGGGTATCTGATGATGAATCTCAGCTTTATGATTTTATATAGTGAAGACTATTCAGTAAGAACAGTACTTCAAACACTGAGGACTGAACTCACTTAAGTGCAAAAAAAACACAGCAGAAAAATGAAGTGAAGGGAAGGAAACAAAAAACTAACCTCATCAGCAGTAGAAGAAGGTTGATGGGAAGCAACAGTCTCAGACTCAGTAGCCATAATGATTGAGAAGCAAAGATGACACTTTTTTTTCTAAGTCTGTTGAGAGACTGTAATTTGGAAAGGAAAAAAGAAGAGCAAAAGAATGATGTGGTTGGCAACCAACAACCAAAAGAAGCTTAATTAACCTGTAGAGAAGAAAAGCAATACCAACCACTTCTTCTTCGTCTTTATTTATTTTTTTAATTAATGGAAAAAAAAAAAGAAGAAGAAAAAGGAAAAAGAAAAACAGGTTGTCAAGGACAGGCTTTAATATTTATCACATGAACTGGTATGAGATGAATGATGAGGATTAGGATTCCATCTAAAATTTTGGATAAAAGAAATTAGAAAAGGAAGATATTAAATGAAAGATATGGACGACAATGACAACATAATGGGAAATGGGGACCAGAAGTTTGTGTTTTTTTTAAACGGTGGAAGATGTTTAAGCCTTGTCTTTGATGTCTCTTATACTTGACATCTTTCTATAGAGTGATAAAGAACTTCCTCCTCTTGCTCTTTCTCTAACGTAAATATCGTCTCACGTCTATTGGTTTTGCTCATTCTTTGTTGATTATAAAGTTGTAGTTTCCTTTTTTAACATCTAGATTTTAGAAGTAGAATGGGTTGTGGTTTACAATCTGTGTTCAATATAATTTGAGTAATTCTACTTTTGATCAAAGATGAGTTAATTATTCATGGATTAATACAGACATTTTTTTCCCAATGTCTTCTTCTCTGGATCCCGCAAGCTCTTTGAATTTTGAGGAAACTCTCTCTCTCTCGAAAACTCTCTCTGGTTTATTCTTTTATAACTTTTAATTCCTTATCGGAAAAAGAGATCTCATATCTCCTTTTCCGGTGAAGGTTTTCTATCATTCTCATTCTATTCTATTTTATTTTTATAATAAAAAATTTTCTCCACCTAAATCTAGATTTATAGTGAGTTTTTCTCCATATAGATCTAGATTTATAATGAGTTTTCATCCACCTAAATCTAGATCTATGTTTTTTCATTCGGTAACATTCTTTTATTATTGTCTTCGATAGATCTTGCCCATATTTATAAGTTTTGGTGGCCGATTGTGCCAGATTCTTCATTAGATCATTTGACAGAATATATTTCAACTGATTTCAGTCAGAAAAGTCTTTTTGGGTGGCGGAGGTACTTAGAACGAACCAAGATGAAGAGCTCTATATTATCCTCTCCGTTTGTTCAATAATTTTCTTATTGTTATAGCTGATTTATGTACTTTGGTTGTTAAATTTTTCTGTTAATCTTTTGAGATTTGGTTTATCTTTGTTGGTAGATCTGCATCTTCTTGTTCTTATCTTAATCTAGATTTGTACTTTTTTTTAACTAGTAAAATATACGTGCGTTGCACGTGTTGAAGAACCCAACAATAAGTAATATGTACAAAATACGAATAAGACTACACATAAAAGTGGTTAATCATCTTCTAACTTGTTATGTCAAATACTAAAAATTCAATCAATTAAAGGTTGACGATATTTTTTGTTAAAAGTTTTGTGTTGCTATAAAGAGTTAATAATTTTTTTTAATTAATATCTCAGTTTGACATATTCCTAGATACTGCAATTTGTTTGTTGATCATATTGTGAAGCTGATATCTGCTTCGGTTCCTTGCCGTATTTGGTTTGATGTGATTACTCCTTGTGTTTTGATTTGGTGCTTATATTGATTATTGTTAATTAATTTTCTTGTTGCTATTTTATTGATAAATTTTATTCCGTCAAAAAGGTAAAAAAGATTTGAACTATTAATTTCAATATTAAACTATTCATTTATACAATTTTTCGATATAATTCTATCTATTTAAACTAATTATCTTTGATTTTTTTACAACTCATATATTTTTATTAATTGAAATAGTAAATGTGATTTTGATAGATAGAATATCATGAGACGTATCAATTCAGAATTTCATATAATAGTGAGAGCATGTGTCAAAGAATGATTTCTTTTCTTAATCTCATTTATATATATTATAGACTTAAAAAATGTAAAAACAGATTTGAAGTATTAATTTCCGTATCAAATTATTCACTTATCTAATTTTTTATAAAATTCGATCTATTTAAACTAATTTGTCTCTTAATTTTTCACAACTAATATATTGTTAATAATTGACATGATAAATATGATTTTGGTAGAGAAAATACCAAAAAACTTATCAATTTGAAATTTTATGTAATAGTAAGGGTAATTTGTGTCTAAAAATATTTCTCCTCCCCTAAGCCCTATTTAGAAGTAGTAGTAATGATTGAACTATATTTCAAAAAAAAAATTGACAAACAATTTTAATTAATTATAAAAAGACTATTAAAACTAATAAGCAAATGATTGATACAACGTTTTGTCAATCAAAACTTGATTATAACTTGATGAGTTTATAATTACTCTTATATACCAATAAATACACAACAAGTAAATAACTCAACCCTATATTCATCTTTCCTTACTATAAGCGGAACCCTAGCAATGGAAATAATAAAAATCTGCCCAGAATACAATTTAACAGCTTCCACAATCCCGTGATTTCATTGATCAATTAAAGAAGGAAACCCAAAGAATTATGAGCATTTTTCTTTAGCAGTCCATCTATTTATTTCAGCCATAGCTATCTATAAATGCATGCTTTGCCATTTGCTATGAACTTCAAATTTTGAAAGAATGAACGGACACGTAGTACAAACAACTTGTACAATTGTACCCATTTGTCTTAAAATCCTAATTGAACAGAGCATGTTTTGGTTCTAATTCATGAAACCAGAGACAACTGTCATTGTATCTACTTCACACCTAACCATTTTATATATTGTCATCATTAATTTTGTTTGCTCTTACCAACATTAGTGTCCACAACATTTATGCTTAAATCATTTAGTCTGAACTTAACCATTCTTCTTCTACCCTCTGCTTGGCTTTTTGTATGGTTCAGGTTGACAATGTTATCTTAATGTTAATTTACATATCAGATAAGCCTTTCAGAATTTGTATTTAAGTCTGAAGCTTGATTAAGCTCGCAAACTTACTTTTTGATTAGCTTATTCATTGTTGTTTTTTTTCTAAAAAATGAGTGTGTAAATAGATTATTCCGTAAATTTATTAAGAAGTATTGTTTCAGGTCATTCACATTACATCTATATGACATTTCATTACACTTATGTCGAGGCTAAAGCTCAGGCTTATCTCGTGAAATGGAAACCAATAATATCTAAGCAGCTATAGAGATTTAAAACTACGTTACAGATGTACTAGACATGAGACGAGATCTGACGACTGAACGTACTGCCTCTTTAGGTTGTTCATTGTTGGTGTAAAGGAAAAACTCTGTAAATTCTTTCTTTTTGAATGACTATCAGAACGCCTTGTGGGCCTTTTAAGCAAGTTGGGCTGCAAATCAAACCACTCCATAACTGTGGACTACAATTTCTTATCAATTATCATTATAACACAAAATGATAGGAAAAGTCAAATATCTAAAATTTATTTTTTTATAAAAATAGCTGAAAATGGATGATGTATGTATTTTATTTACGAAAATTACATAAAAATAAATAAATTATTTATGTTATTTACGTCAAATTTAAAAAAAAAATCAACTATTTTTACAGTTTCAACTGAGAAGTTAATTATTTTTGTAGTTCTTAGTATTCATAATTCCTTCACTAAATCTAGAAAACAATCAAACCCCTTTCCAATCCGAACAAGATTTTAAAATGATAAATAGACAAGCTCAACAATTACACCTCATATATGGACAACATATGTTTTTTTTTTATCAAAAAGGGTACCTCATACATGGACAACATTTGTTTTTTTTTATCAAAAAGGGTAGTTTTACGATGAGAAAAACTCCACTCATCACTGATTCAGGGAGATGTTCTTCCATACTACAACAATAGGAAGTTAATCAAAACTAGTAGCACTCAAACTAATTCTCATTAGTTTGAAAATGATCAAAAGAGATTTAGAAACTCATTTTTATCACTACATTACGCCTTGTAGAGTGTGATAAGTGTATTGCAAGAGGTGGTGTATTGTAAAATACTTACAAGAAGTGCTATTTATCCGAGTTGTGCGTCTGCACGATGCACGTGGTAGCGTTGTATTAGTTGTTTTTTCTAATACAATTACTATATTCGGCGCCACGTGTATTGGGTCGTTGCACAATTCTGGATTATGAGCATTTTCCTATCCTTCAAAACAAATCTGTCAATTTTTCTCTAAAATATCTCCAATATGAACAGTGCAAAACGTGTTTCAGACTCCGTAGTTTTAGTTATTTAAAGAACATTAATGCTCTGATCCCTTTGAAATTTTTTTTACATTCTTCATTGGCAATTTTTTAGCAAAATAATTTTTTTTGAAATAAAAGTATAATTACTTTATGTAGTATATTTTGTTCGGTATAATACTCTCAAATAGTGTGTAAAGGCATTTTATTTGAAAACTAATAAAAGTGCATTATTTTTATAATTGTATTCTCTGAATTATTATTGAATAATTAATATAAATATTTAAAAATTTTATATGCTAGTATGGTTCGTTAAGCATCTTGAATGCATGTGATTTAGATCCAGATCGCTGATGTGGATAAACATCTTAGTGAAGATACTTTATATAATTAGATTATATAGGGCATGGCAGATGTGAATTAATATCTTTATTAACTTACCGTTTATCATAAATATTTAATACACATAAATCAGATGATCATATGTAGATCAGTCTAAATCCTGAGTAGTCATGAACTTCTATACATGTCTACTGAATTTTTTGATTCACTCGTTAAGGTTTATTTATAAAATATGTTGTTGACTTTTGTTTTGGAGATTCAGTGACATGAATGACTAGAAACATGATCTTACAAGATTTGAAATCCAAACTTTCCTAATAGATCGTACATTGGTTCTCTTAAGTGTTAATTCTGAGACTGAATGATTATTGAACTCAAATTTATAATATTGTTATAAATTAAACGTTCACTAGTGAATTAATGGTACTTAAGGATCAAGATGTAATTAGAAGGGTAAATTTTGACCAGCTCTAATTTACGAACCAATAATTGAAGAACAGAACTATATGAAGTGATTATATCAATGGACTACACGAGATTACTCTGTAAATATATTATGTAATTACTAAGAGTGCAATTCTACATTTATAGTAGAGTAATAATAGAATTAATAAATAAGATTATTTAACTAAAGAACTTAATTAATAATCTAGTTTATTGGAGCTTAGAATTATGAGTCCATGATTCTCAAGCCATCTCTATACTACATAGTCTAGGGTGTGTATATTTCAAGACATAAGAAAATGACTAATTTGTAAAAGCAATTGAGTTTCCAAGACAAGTATATAGTTATATGTCACTAATTAATTAAATTAATTAATATATTTTTCAGAAATATAGATTGATTAATTATTTATATTAATTAGTCATGAAATAACCGATATTGAGACAGTATATTTAATTTATAAAATTAAATTAGATTATTATAAGATAATAATTTAATTTTGAATTAACTGATCAGCTAATTTTAAACTAACAGATAAGTTAGTTGATATGTTTTATCAGATGAGTTAATTTTTGAATTAACTTAAATTTATGTTTATTTGAAATAATGCACATATATTTATCTGATTAAATATATTAATAAACTGGAAAATTGCCATGTGTTATTTTAGACTGACACATGTCAATCACTATGTTGGAGAAGTGATTGGTGCACGACACACTGCAGTGTTCACGACACTACAATGAGTCCAACTTCAGTGACACATTTATAAATAGTTTTATTATTTTATTAAAACCTATAAGACTTGACCTAGAATATAAATAGATAATATTCTATTGGCCTAATAAACCAATTAATCAATAAATCGTTAATTGAAGCTCTGCAAATTCTCTAATTCTTCGCCAGAGTATTGTTTCAAAAGTCATTCTCTAAATTTATAGATCTCATATGTTGAGTACATCTAGAGATAGAAAATTATTCTAGTTCATTCTATGTGCTCACACACGTTCTAGTATGTTTGAAGATTGATTTGGAAGTTCTTGGTGTGAATCTCACAAGTCCATTCTTTGTGGAATTTGACATTCATTGTTTTATACTAGAAAACAACGAGGACCTTTAATAGACTTCAAGAGGTAAAGACCTTTACTTTGAATGTCTATTTATTTAATGTATAGATATATAATGATCCATGTGAAAAATTGTTTTTTGACAGAAATATTTTTGGGACATGTGGTCTTATATCAAGCTTTTCAATAATTAAAAATCCTTGCGCTGCGCACTGATGCGCCGTTGTTTCCTACAATTGGTATTAGAGTGGTCATTATATATGTATACATTAAATGTTGTGTGTGTTTTCTTACATTATTCTCTCTCTCTCTCTCTATATATATATAGATACACACACACACATATTTTGATATGTATGAATGCATGAATGTTTTTTTAATGTATGGTTAATGATGGTGTCTTTTGGGTTTAAGCTTTGTTCTATTTTTTCTTTAGATCTTGTATAAGCCGTTTGGGGCATAGGATTTTTGTAATTTTATTTTAAATATTATGTTGTAAAAATTCTATACGCAAGAAGATAAAGAACTCACGAGACGGATACGAAAGAGAGAAGGAGAAGGAGTTCCGCGACAAAACTCCACCGCCACCGGTGAAAGTTCCCGCGGTTGTCGAGGTACTATGTGCGGATTCCCTAGTACCATGGTGTCCTAACCCTGTGGTGCTTCGCAAAAAGCCTAGTCCAATTTTTATTATTTAATTTTAAAATTTAGTTAGCGATTTTCATTTTTTGAAAATTAAAATTAATTAATTGATTCTGTTTGGCCTAAGTTTAATAAGTCATTAAATTAGTTTTTGACTAATTAAATTCAATTAATTTGAAAATATAATTAATGAGACTATTTAATAGGAAATTTTTTTCTTGATTAAATGAATTTTGCTCAAAACTTGAAGATTATAAAGATGAACCTCTAATGAAAGAGAATCTTTTGAAAATATGTACTTCTGAAGCCCGCTTTGTAATTATTTCTATTTTTTTCAATGATTGTAAATTTAGAAATACACAATAGTCACTCAATTTATCTTTTATTTATTTGCTTATTATATATATATTTAAATAAATGGTTATTGATTTGATTAATAACATGATCATGTATTAATTCATCACATGGTATACATGAAACTCCACACAGTTTATTTAATCATGCATCTCATTTATAGAAACATGATTTATTAGGATTGTCCTAGTGTGTTTATATGAATTACTTTGCGAAATCAATTGCATGTAAACTACTATAATTAGTTAAACTTGATAATCACACGACTCTAGAGACATGTGTTTAGTTAGCCCTTTAGGATATCTTATTTTAATTAAAAAAATATTTTATTAAAGTTAGATGAATGTAATCAATTAATTAGTTATTCTAAGTTCACCTAAAATAGTTTTAAGCTCATTTTCAGGTTAAATGAACTTAGGTCAATTAGATTGAATTAATAATTATTAATTTTTACATTCATAGGATTATTGTAACTATTAATTAATTGATTAGTTAAGTAGAAACATATTTATTGTAAAATAGTGAGTGAGAGAAAGTTGACATGTCAATGTGACCTACGGTCCTCATTATTAGTACAACGATGTGAGATATGGTGAGGGCCTCAAAATAGCTTTACTTTAGTCCCCCTAAGAAAGGTTTTGAACTGTATCAATATCAATGTTTGCTTCTTTAAATATAAGATTAAGCGATATATTTTAGACTTGACCGACAAGGCGACATTTTCTAAAATAAGTCATGGATTCTGAAATAATGGGTTCAACTTATAAATTCACAATTAAGCTCTGAAGTGTGTAATTGTGACTTGACCAAATAAATGTTACCTTATTA
The DNA here is from genome assembly GCA_003255025.1 of Datisca glomerata. Lineage (NCBI taxonomy): Eukaryota > Viridiplantae > Streptophyta > Magnoliopsida > Cucurbitales > Datiscaceae > Datisca > Datisca glomerata. The sequence continues at coordinate 80,021 of QANY01011743.1, read as the reverse complement.
TTAAAAGAGAAAATATGAGATATTTTAAGTTTAAATTAATAAGGATGAGAATATCTCATAGACAATTTAAAATTAATATGACCGACTCTAAGTCGGCACATTAATTGTTAGGTTGTCTTATCGTGGATTAGTAATTGTTAAGTTTATGTGTTTGATATGTTGCATTTATGCATCACATTTACTTTAAAAAAATTTGATATTTATTTCAATTTACTGTGAAAATGTCCTGAATAGCCCCTACCAATGCCCTGAAAAATGTTTAGGACAAATATGATGCGTGGATTTAGTCCAACAATAAGCCCAAGTGCTACACGCTTGTTACCATGAATGATGTTCTTAGAACTAAGCACGAAAGTGTGGAAACTACCTATGAGATTATGGAATCTCTTTAGGCCATGTTTGGGCACCAATTTGATCAAAGTCGTCATGAAGCTACTAAAAAATATATGACTACTAAGATGAAGAAATGTATTTCTGTGTGAGAACATGTTTTGAACATGATCAACATAATGCAAGAAGTAGATGTACATGAGGATACCATTGATTAGCAAACTTAAGTTAGCATTATAATTGAATCACTCACATCTACTTTTCTACGTTCACTACTAATTATGTTATGGACGAGTTTCAATTGAACATGACCTAATTGTTGAATGAACTGCAGACTTTTGAGTAATTCAACAAAGTATGACCAAAGAGGGTGAGGAAAATGTTGCTGAGCAAAAGCCTTCTTCCTTTAAAGACAAAACTCAGAAAAGGAAGAAGAACAATGGAAAGGAAAATGGTAAGGATGAGAAATGAAAGAAAGCCAAGAGGTCACCTAAGGCTAAGAAGAACAAGTAAGACATCAGCTTTAAGAAGAAAGAATCCAAAGGAAAATATTTTCATTGTGAAGTTGAAGGTCATTGGAAGAGAAACTGTAACAAGTATCTCTCCGAACTGAAAAGAAAGGTAAATTTGATTTACTTGTACTTGAAGCTTGTTTAGTGAAAAATGATTTGTCATCCTGGATTATAGATCCAGGGGCCACTAACCATGTTTGTTCTTCTTTGTAGATACTTGACTCTTCAAAGGAGCTTGCTGATGGCAAGGTGATAATGAGAGTTGGCAGTTGTATGCTCATTTCAGCAAAAACATTAGGAATAGTCCGTTTAAATTTTGAAAATAAATTTCTTGTTTTTAACTATTTATTTTACTCCTGAATTTTCCAAAAATTTAATTTATTTATCATTGTTGCAGAAATAGAATTTTGATATTTCCTTTAGTAATAGTATGCTTGTTATTTCAAAGAATGGTTTCAATATTTGTCATGCCAAAATTTTGAACAGACTTTATATGCTTAAACCAACTGGACGAACATTAAATAATTCAGAATTATTTAACGTAAAAAATCTAAAAAGTAACAAATGATAGAAGATTTCTCAAGAAGATGATATGTATCTTTGGTATCTTAGATTGTGACATATTAATCTTGACAAAATAAATCGATTAATAAAGCATGATGTTTTCTCAAAACTAAACGTTGGAACTCTTATAGTTTGTGAATCATGTCTAGAGGGTAAAATGACCAAGAGACATTTCTCTGCAAAGGGTAAAAAAGCCAAAGTACTATTGAATGGCTCTAAACTAGTTTGCGTAATTTTTGTATATGGGGAGGGTGTCCAACTCACATTCTTAAACCTAAGTCCTGAAAGTTAGACTCAAAGTCTGAAGTGTGTATATTTGTTGGATATGCTCCAGAAATAAGAGGTGGTTATTTTTATAGTCACAATGATAAAAAAAAGTGTTTGTATCGATAGATGCTACTTTCCTTGAACACGACTATATAGTAAACTACAAACCTCGGAGAAAAGTAGTTTTTGAAGAACTCACATGTGATGAGATCAGACCATCTTCATCATTAAGTGATAGACGACAAACCAGAGAAACCATTATTCTTGTTCAGCAAACCTAGGTGCAATGTCGTAGTGGGAGCATTATAAGACAACCCATTCGCTATGAACATGAGGCACATGTCCTAGTATCAGACACTGATAGGGATGATCCAATAACCTTTGAAAATGCAATGGAAGTCGTGAAAAGGAGAAAGGGCAAGATGCCATGAATCAAGAAATGAAATCGATTTATTCCAACTCTGTCTGGGAACTTGTTGGCTCATCCGAAGAAGTCAGGCCCATTGGATGCAAATGGATCTTTAAGAAGAAAACAGGTGGGGATGGAAAACTAGAGACTTTCAAGGTAGTAGCCAAAGGCTATACTCAAAAGGAAGGAGTCGATTACAAAGAGATATTCTCTCCCGTTGCCAGGCTAAAATCCATTCACATTTTTTTATTCATAGCCGTCAGTTTAGACTATGAAATATGAAAAATGGATGTCAAGATAGCATTTCTTAATGGCAACCAAAAGGGTTCGTGAAAAAGGGGTAAGATTATAAGGTATGCAAGTTACTTAAATCCATTTATGGATTTAAGCAAGCATCAAAATCTTAGAATCTTACCTTTGATAAAACCATTCAAATATATGGCTTCGAACAAAATGTTGACGAAGCTTGGGTATATAAATATATCAAAGATAAGAATGTGGTTGTCTTAGTACTTTACGTAGACAATATTCTACTCATTGGTAATGATGTGAGAGAAACGAGCTATGTTCTAGGTATTCAAATCCTAAGGGATAGGAAAAATAAACTCTTGGCACTTTCTCACACGTCTAATATTGATAAGGTGCTAGAAAAATTTTTTATAGAAAATTTTAAGAAAGGTCAATTACTGATCAGACTTGGAATTGTCCTTTTCAAGAAGCAGTGTCCTAAGACACCTCATGAGAAAGAGGATATGAGAAATGTTCATTATGTTTCAGTAGTCGGGAGTCACATATATGTCGCGTTGTGTAGGAGACTGGACATCTGTTATACAGTAGGAATTGTTAGTCATTATCAATCAAATCCTATTTTGGAACACTCAATTACGGTAAAGCACATTCTCAAGTCTCTTTGGAGAACAAGAAGTGATATGTTTGTCTAGTCAGGAGGAGATCTGAACCGCACTAGATATACTGATTCCAATTTTCAATCAGATAGGGGGACATTCAAAAGTAAAATGTCTGGATCAGTCTTCACCCTAGGTGGAGGAGTTGTAGTCTGGAGAAGTATTAAACAATCCAGTAATGAAGATTCTAACATGGAAGCCGAATATATAGCGGGTTGAAGCTGCGAAAGAAGCGATTTGGCTCAAAACGTTCTATACTGATCTGGAAGTAGTTCTAAATATAGATAAATCACTAATCTTGTACTGTGACAATAATAGGATGGTATCTAATTCAAAGGAACCAAGGAGTCACAAGAGGGGCAAGCACATTGAGAGGAAACACCATATTGTAAGAGAGATCATACACTGTGGAGATGTGTGTGTTATGAAGATAACGTTAGATCAAAAACTGACTGGTCATTTTATCAAGAAACTTCCAGCAAAGTCATTTTTACTGGAAAACGCGACGCAGTTGCAACGGTGGCATTTATTTTTTTTAATAAAAATGATTTTTTTGATAAAAAGAAAAACAAGCGTGACACAATAATTTTCAAAAACAAAACTTTTATTGAAAACACTTTTCAATTAGGATTTATTATATATTTATACATTAAATCTACAATATATAAGGTTATGAATCATATACCTCTTATAGTCTATATCAAACGTCCTTCTAAAATCGATCAATCCTCCATCTCATGGAATCGTTCCAACGATCAATAGACTCTGAGATTCACATTAAGATCTTCCAAGTCAATTCTCAAAGTACTAAGATGTGTGTGGGCACATAGAATATTACAAGACATTTTTTTCTGTCTGTAGATGTACTCAACATATAAGATCTAGAGATTTACTGAGAATGACTTTTGTGAGATGATTTTCTAAAAGAACACGATTATTATTCTTTTAAAGATTTGATTAACTTTTAATCGTAGAGAAAAAAATCTATAACTTTAACTATGTTCTCAATTCAATTCTTGATTGATGAACTGATGAATTGAATCTCTGTAGACCATCAGAATGATATTTGTATATATTCTAAATATTGACGTATCAGATATTTAGTGATAATTAAAATAAAAAAAATATTTAATTTCAAATTGCCCAATGTAGTGGAACCCACTGTATAACTGCGCACAATTGCAGTGCCACACCGCACTGCAGTTGGCGTTAAGCATCACAGTGCCTCACGGCACTGTGTGTCACGCAACATTGCAGTGCCGTGTGGCACTACAGTAGTCCATGATGATCTATGATTCTCAATCATTGATCGACACATGGCAATTACTGTAAATTAAATATTTATTTTAATTAGAGAAAAATTTAGATATCAGTTTATTCAAAATTAACATATATTATTAGCTCTATCAACTAAATTATCTCTTATTTCACAAATAACAGATTTAGTTGATTCAAATTATTATCTAATAATAATTTAATTATCTAATTTCATAAATTATATACTATGTCTCACTTATCGATAATTGAAAAGATAATCGATAATTATTTATATATATAATTTTTGAAAATTATAATATATATATATATATATAATTCAATTAATTAATTAATCACACATAATTATCTCATAATTATGTACTTGCTCCAAAATTAAAATTCATTTGTAAGTCAGTCATTTTCTCATGTTCTGAAATATATTTACAGCCTAGATTGTGTAATATAGAGATTACTTGGAGACCACAGACCTATAATCCCCAACTCTAATAAATCAGATTATTAATTAAAGACTTTAATTAAATAATTTTTTTATTAATTCTATTATTAGTCTACTGTAAATATGAAATTGAACTCTTAGTGATTATAGAATGTATTTATAAAGTATTCTCATGTAGTCCACTGATATAATCATTGCATATAATTGTGTCCTCCAATTATTGGTTCATAAATTTGAACTAGTCAAAATTATCATTTTACCCTTCTAATGACCTCTTGATCCTTAAGTACCATTAATATACTAGTGAATGCCCAATCTATAATCGTATTATAAATTTCAGCTCAATAACCATTCCATTCCATAATTAACACTTAAGATAACTAATGTACGATCCGTTAGAAAAACTTGGATTCCATGTAAGATCATGTTTCTAGCCATCCATATCACAGAATTTTCAAAACAAAAGTCACTAACATGTTTTACAAACAAATCTTAACGAGTAAATCAAAATATCTAGTAGACATGTATATGAGTTCATGACTACTCAAAATTCAGGCGGATCTACATATGATCATCAAATTGATGTGTATTGATTTAAATAATACATAAAAACATCATGTTTTGATGCATTTTTGTATTGCCATTTGTGATGGTTTAGTGAACTTTCATAATGGACCGTATTTTTATGACGGTCCACTCGAACCATGGCAAAAGAGTCCAATATTACCTGTCTTATTATGATGGTTACTGAGAACCGTCACAATAGAGCCCAATATGGATCGGTTTATTGAGACAATGTGCTTGAATCGTCGCAATATTTTTTTTCAGAGATTTGCAAAACAGTGTCGTTCTTAATTGTAGTTGTGATGGTTTGGGAGAAACGTCACAATTTTTGTAAACCCTAGATCAAACTAAACCCGTGATTTCTTCCCCATTTTTCCAGTTTCCCCCATTTAGCTCTGACAGGCCATTCTCAGGCAGTTATCAGCTCTGGTCGGTGGTTCTCCTCACCTTTGCTCGACTCTGGTCGGTGGTTCTCCTTGCCTTTGCTCAGCTATGGTACAGTGGTTCTCCTCTATCTTTTTCTTCTATTTCTTTCTCTCTCACTTTCACTGCTCTTGATTTCCCTTCTTATGCTTCTCCCTCTTCGATGACTTCCCCTTCTCCATCTTCTAATCCCTCTCCTCATGTTACTCTCTAGACTATCAACCTAAGGGTGTCACATTTTTTAAATCATATATTCTATTTTTAGTTCGGGTAGATGTTGATGGTATGACTTTTGAAAGCATGGCATATGATTACAATAGTGATCATGATAATAACATTTATGAATAATGTGATTGAATGTTTCATAAAGAGGTATCTTTTTATATTTTCTAAGTTATAAAAATATTGTAGTAAATTATCAGCTATAGTCATAATGTATTAACATGTGCAGGATTACACCATGAGACTGTCGAGACGTCAATTAGCACAATCAGATACTCGATTGGGTACTGTCTCTCCCACTGAATCTGGAGGAACAAATCCACATCATGATATGGATATGGAAACAATAGGTTTGTTCGCTCTTGTTCAAGTTAGTTAGGATAATAAAATAGTGTTTCGTTTAATTATTGTAATGCTATTCAATGTTTTGTTAAATAGGACTATCTTAGTGGCGTACGTGTGGATGGACATGGCTGTCATCTATTTGGGCCAGATCAGGCGATGACAGTTGGCTTTCAATGAGATTGTAAGGTCACTGGTGACAATAAAGATAGGTTTACAGTAGAGTTGTTAGACAACACCACATTTTACCCATACAGTATGATTGGATGCATGTGTCACGTTATCATAAAGATCAAGCGTGGGACATAATGAAGATATGGATACTTGTATGTTGATATACATACATATATATAATTGTGTATTAATCTTTCGCGGTCAAAATATATTATCGATGAAAGTCATGAAGAATACGTTTTGAAATCATTAAACAAAAAATGGAAGGATGAGAAGTACAAAATAAAGAGTAAATATATGGAGTTATATGAAACGGAAGAAGAAGCATTGAAAAATTGGAAGTTGGCTATTCCAAAAGAGAGTTTCGTTGCAATAGTTCATAAATGGTACTCGGAAGAAGGAAATATATGATTTTTTACTCTACATCTATAATTAATTGTATATAAAATAAACTAACTCTTATTTATCTATCATAAATACAGAAGTGTGCTGAAATTAATAGACTATCATAGAGTAAAAAAACACCCTCACACGTTGGGACATACCAGTTTACCGGAAAAAAGCATTAATGGTAAACTCTAAACTTTATAAATATAACCGTCTGAATCAGTTTTATTTTAAGTATATTTTAATCATATGTTCTCATTTTATAGGGAGAAGAACTTCAAAGAGACCCCTCAAGAATGAAGTTGTATATACCCTCACATGAACGGAAAAATGGAACTTATTTGAATGGAGAAACTACAAACATTTCCGTAAGTATAAGTTATAAATATTTGTACCAAATTTTTAAATTTTTATTTACGTGTTCTGAAATATATTTACACCATAGATTGCGTAATATAGAGATGACTTGGAGACCACAGACCTATAATCTCTAACTCTAATAAATCAGATTATTATTTAAACTCTTTAATTAAATAATTTTATTTATTAATTCTATTATTACTCTACTGTAAAAATGGAATTGAACTCTTTGTGATTATAGAATGTATATATAAAGTATTCTCATGTAGTCCACTGATATAATCATTGCATATAACTGTGTTCTCCAATTATTGGTTCATAAATTTGAACTGATCAAAATTACCATTTTACCCTTCTGATGACCTCTTGATCCTTAAGTACCATTAATATACTAGTGAATGCCCAATCTATAATCATATTATAAATTTCAGCTCAATAATCATTCCGTTCCATAATTAACACTTAAGATAACTACTGTACGATCCGTTAGGAAAACTTGGATTCCATGTAAGATCATGTTCCCAGCCATCCATATCACGGAATTTTCAAAGCAAAAGTCACTAGCATGTTTTACAAACAAACCTTAACGAGTAAATCAAAAGATCCAGTAGACATGTATAGGAGTTCATGACTACTCAAAATTCAGGCTGATCTGCATATGATCATCAAATTGATGTGTATTAATTCTTTATATAATAAACGGCACGTTGATAAAGATGATAAAGATATTAATTCACATCGGTCCTATCAGATATAATCTCATTATATAAAGTACATTCATTATGATGTTTATACACATCAATGATCTGGATCTAGATCACACGCATTCATAATGCTTAGTGAACTGTACTAGCAAGCATTCATTGAAGATTTCATACTTTAATATATTGCTATCAATTTTATTCATTATCTATGATCTTAATCGTCTCGTACTATTACAATATCATAGTTTTATTAATGAACATGAAATTTTCATATATTTATACAAATTATTCAACAATTATTTAAAAGAACAATTATAAGAAAAATATAATACTCATTAACATATCAAAATGCCAGTATACATGCTTTGAGGGCATAACCCCCAATAATCTTTCACTTGCCCTAAAGAAAATGTGACATTTCTCTCAATCTCATGTTATGCACGTGACCCTCAAATGACTTCGCATGAAGTGTCTTTGTAAAAGGATCAGTCAGGTTATGTTCCAACGCTATCTTCATAACAGTCACATCCCTTGGATGCTCGATCTCTCTCATAGGATGATATTTCCTATCTATGTGCTTTTCCCTCTTGTGACTTCTTAGTTCCTTGGAATTCACTACCTCCCCAAGATTGTCACAGTATAAGATCAGTGGCTTGTTCATATCTAGAACTACTTCCAGATCAGTATAGAACTTTCTGATTCATACCGCTTCTTTCACAGCATCACAAGCCGCTATATATTCGGCTTCAATAGTGGAATCTACAATGCTGGATTTTTAATACTTCACTTGATTATAGCTCCTCCACCTAAGGTGAATACTGATCTAGATGTCGAGTTTCGACTATGTCTATATGATTGAAAATCAGAATCAATATATCTAGTGGGTTCAGGTCTCCACCTGAATAAACAAGCATACAGTTTCTCATTCTCCTAAGATACTTGAGAATGTGTTTTACTGCAATCCAGTATTCCAAACCTGGATTCAATTGATAACGACTAACAATTAACACTATATAACATATGTCTGGTCTCATACACAACATGACATACATGAGACTTCCAACTACTGAAGCATGAGGGACCTTTCTCATATCCTATTCCTCCTAAGGTGTCTTAGGATATTATTCATTGAAAAGGACAATTCCATGTATGGTCGATAGTTGACCTTTCTTAGCATTCTCAATAGAGAATCTCCCTTGTAACTTTTCAATATAAGATGCCTGAGAAAGTGCCAATAGTTTGTTCTTTCTATCGCATAGGATTTGGATGCCTATAACATAGCTCGCTTCTCCTAAATCTTTCATTTGAAATTTCTCAGCTAATCACTTCTTTACTTTTGACAGAGTTTCTACATCATTCCTAATGATTAGCATATTATCAACATAAAAAACTAAGAAAACCACTATCTTAATTTTTATGTATTTATAAACACATGTTTCGTCAACATTTTGCTCGAAGCCATAATACTTTATAATCTCATCAAATGTAAGATTTCAAGATCTAGATGTTTGTTTTAATCCATAAATGGATTTAAGCAACTTTCATACTTTCTGATCTTGCCCCTTTTGTACGAACTCTTATGGTTACATCATATAGATACTTTCTTCAAGAGAGTCATTCAGAAAAGCTTTATTGGCATCTATTTTCCATATCTCATAGTCAAAACTAGCGGCTACGGACAAAAGAATGCGAATGGATTTTAGCATGGCCACAAAATGTCTCTTCATAATCTCTCTCCCTTTGTGTATAACCCTTGGATACTAACCATGCCCTGAAAGTCTCTAATTTTCCATCTGCGCCAATTTTCTTCTTGAAGATCCATTTACATCCAATGGGCTTGACATCTTCAGGTGGATCTACAAGTTCCTAGACGGAATTAGAATACATAGATTCCATTTCCTGGTTCATGGCATCTTGCCATTTCTCCTTTTTAGGATCATCCATTGCTTCTTTATAAGATAATGGATCGTCATTATCACTGTCTGATACTAGGACATATGCCTCTAGTTCGTAGCGTACTTGTTGTCTCACAACCCTCCCACTACAACGTTGCACTAAGGTTTCCTTTGCAGGAACTGTGATTTCTTTAGTTTGTCATTTATCAGTAGAGATTGAATATGGTCTGATCTCATTAGTCGCTAATTTCTCGAGATTACTTCACTACGTGGTATGTAGTTTTCCATATAGTCATATTCAAGGAAAGTGGCATCTGTCGATACAAACACCATTTGATCATTGTGACTATAAAAGTATCCACCTCTATTCTCTAGAGCATAGCCTACAAATATGCATATCTCAGACCTTGAGTCTAACTTTTCAGTCTTGGGTCAAAGAACGTGAGCTAGACACCTCCATATACAAAAATGGTGTAAACTAGGTTTGTATCCATTCCATAACTCTAAATGTGTCTTGTTACAGACTTAAAGGCCACTACATTCAAAACTTAAGTACCCGTGTGTAGTGAATATCCCCAAAATGTAAGTGACACTGATGAGTATCTTAACATTGACCTAACCATATCCAATAAGGTTTGGTTTCTCTTTTCTGCAACCCAATTTTGCTATAGTGTTTCAGGTGCTGTGAGTTAGGATAGAATTCCACACTCTAGTAAATAATACTTGAATTCTAAATCTAAGTATTCACTACCTCAATCGGATCGAAAGGTTTTCAATGATTTACCTAGACATGTATTCGAGTTCATGACTACACATGATTCAGACTGATCAACATATGATCATCAAATTATTGTGTATTAAATATTTTTGATAAACAACACATTGATAAAGATATTAATTCACATTGGTCATATCATATATAATCTCATTATATAAAGTACATTCATTAAGATATCTATACATATCAATGATCCAGATCTAGATTACACGCATTCATAATGCTTAGTGAACCCTACTAGCAACCATTCATTGAAGATTTCATACTTTAGTATGTTGCTGACAAATTTATTCATTACCTATGATCTTAATCCTCTCGTACTAATACAAGATCATTGTCTCATTAATGAATATGAAATTTTCAAATATTTATATAGATTATTCAACAATAATTTAAAAGAACAATTATAAGAAAAATATAATCATCACTAAATTTTATATCAAAATGTCAGTACATATGTTTTGAATGCATAACCTCTAACAGTTTGAGGGTTGTGTGCGAATTATGGGCTTGAGAGAGATGCCACATTTGTTTTAGGGTAGGTGGAAGATTGTTGGGCATAGTACTCAAAGCATGTGTGAAGACATTTTATTTAGAAATTAATATAAGCGCATTTTTCTTATAATTGTATTGTCTGAATTATTATTAAATAATTAATATAAATATATGAAAATTTTAAATTCATTAATGAGACTATTATCTTATATTAATATAAGAATATTAAGATAATAGATAATAAATCAAATAGTCCGTAACATATTAAAGTATGAAATATTTAATGCATGTGATTAAGATCCAGATCACTTATATGGATAGACATCTTAATAAATGTATTTTATATAATTAGATTACATAGGACATGACCGATATGAACTAATATTTTTATTAACTTACCGTTTATCATACATATTAATACACATCTATTAGATGATCATATGCTGGTCAGTCTAAAATCTTGAGCATTCATAAATTGATATACATGTCTACTGGATCTTTTGATTCACTCGTGAATGTTTGTTTGTAAAATATGTTGTTGACTTTTGTTTTGGAGATTTAGTCACATGGATGGCTAGGAACATGATTTTACAAGATTTAGAATCTAAGTTTTTTTAATGGATCGTATATTGAATCTCTTAAGTGTTAATTTTGAGACTGAATGATTATGGAGCTCAAATTTATGATACAGTTATAAATTTTGACTAGCTCTAATTTACGAACCCATAATTGGAGGATAGAACTACATGAAGTGATTATATCAATGGATTGCATGAGATTACTCTGTAAATATATTCTGTAATTACTAATAGTGCAATTCCATATTCATAGTGAAGTAATAATGAAATTAATAAATAAGATTATTTAATTAAAATCGATTCTTTAGAATTAGCTACCGTCCCACTGTTGTCACAGTATAGGATCAATGACTTGTCCATATCCGAAACTACTTCCAGATTAGTATAGAACTTTCTGAACTACTTCCAGGTCGTTACTAATCAAATCTCAGTTTAGAACATTGGACTGTAGTAAAGCACATTCTCAAGTATCTTCGGAGAATGAGAAATTATATACTTGTGTTATTCAGGTGGAGACCTGAACCCCGCTAGATATACTGATTCTTATTTTTTAATTAGACAGGGATAGTCTAAAGTCGACATCTGGGTTAGTATTCACCCTAGGTGAAGGAATTGTAGTCTGGAGAAGTATTAAAAAATCTAGTATTGTAGACTCCACTATGAAAGCCGAATATATAGCGGCTTGTGAAGCTGCGAAAGAAGCGGTATGCTTCAGAAAGTTCTATACTGATCTGGAAGTAGTTTCAGATATGGACAAGTCATTGATCCTATGCTGTGACAACAGTGGGGAGACAGCTAATTCCAAAGAATTGATTTTAATTAAATAATCTTATTTATTAATTCCATTATTACTTCACTATGAATATGGAATTGCACTATTAGTAATTACAAAATATATTTATAGAGTAATCTCGTATAATCCATTGATATAATCACTTCATGTAGTTCTATCATCCAATTATTTGGTTTGTAAATTAAAGCTGGTCAAAATTTATTACTATATTATAAATTTGATCTCAATAATCATTCAGTCTCAAAATTAACACTCAAGACATTGCATATATGAGGCTACCAATAGCTGAAGCATAAGAAACCTTTCGCATATCCTCTTCCACTTACGATGTCTTAGGACACTGCTCCTTGAAAATGACGATTCCATGTATGGTTGGCAGTTGGCCTTTCTTGAAATTTTTTATAAAGAATCTCTCCAGCACCTTATCAATATAAGATGCTTGAGAAAGTGACTAGAGCTTGTTCTTTCTATTCCTTAGGAATTGGATGCCTAGAACATAGCTCACCTCTTCCAAATCTTCCATTTGGAATTTCTCATCTAACACTTCTTTACTTTCGACAAAGTTTCTACATCATTCTTAATGAGTAGAATATCGTCTACATAAATAACTACGAAAACAAACTGTCACCTATATTGATTATGTTCTTTTCAAGGTGCAGTTTTATCTTGTTGCTTGCCATTCTTGACAAGCTGGGCACTCGAGATAAAATTGCACAATGGAATACAAATGTGCGGACCTCAATTGATTATGTGTTCTGTATTGGTTACCCAGAAGCAAACCATGACCTCTTCATCAATTGTGACTTTGCTAGAGGCATCTGGGGGAGCTTATTGTCCAGGTGTGGAGTTACTCACAAATGTACTACTTGGGATCATCTCTTTGGTTTTGTTCTTTTCCATTCCCCTATAAAATCTCTCAATGGAGCCTTGGTTAGGCTCACTCTTACTCCTTTCATTTACTTCATCTGGAGGGAGAGAAACTCCATAATTTTTGAAGGGAAGATTAGGGAGTCCAAGTTGGTCTGTTGTGCTATTGTGCTAACAGTCATATCTAAGCTTTGGCTGGAGAAGGGCTTGCTGATAAAACTGCCAATAGGGAGTTTGTCACTAACTGGGAACTTAATCCAAGCATCATTGATTCTGCGTAATACTTTTTAATTGTTTCTTCATCTAGTCCTTGTTGTCTTTTTTAGCCTGTCCTATAAAGGCCATACCTTTTATTTGCTATTTTTTATCGTGTTGTGTTGGTTGTAACATGATTATTGTAGTAGGTCTTTAGGCTTGCTGTGTTTTTTTCTAGGGTTATATGTGTTTGGGTTTTTCTTAGTTCACGGGGGACCTTGTCTTTTTTAATTACTGACTGTTGACGTTTTGTGGCTATGGGCGTTGCCTTTTTTTGTCTTCCCCATTTTGTCCCTAGTCTGGCTTTTGCTTAGCTTGAGGCCTACGTTGTTAAGGTTCTTAAGCTTCTAGGTTTGGTAGCCTCTTTTTTATCTCTTGTAATTATCCTGGGGTATACCCATTGTATTTGTGTAAGTATCTTTTGGTTTATACATTATTGATTTATAAAAAAAAGAACTAAGAAAACCACTATCTTATTTTTTATGTATTTATAAACACAAGCTTAGTTAAAAATTTTCTCGAAGTCGTACGATTTAATAATTTCATCAAAGGTAAGATTTCAAGATCTTGATATTTGCTTTAATCTATAAATGAATTTAAGCAACTTGCATACTTTTTTATCTTTCCCCTTTTTTCACGAACCCTTCTGGTTGCATCATATAAATGCTTTCTTCAAGAGAGGTATTCAGACTAGCTGTCTTGGCATTCATTTGTCATATTTCATAGTCTAAACTAGCGGTTATGGATAAAATGATGTGAATGAATTTTAGCATGAAAATGGGAGAGAATGTCTTTTCATAATCGACTCATTCTCTTTGTGTATAGCATTCGGCTACTAACCATGCCTTGAAAGACTATACTTTCCCATCTGCACCTATTTTCTTCTTGAAGATCCATTTACATCCAATGGGCCTGACATCTTCAGGTGGATCTACAAGTTTTCAAACAGAATTAGAATATATCGATTCTATTTCTTGGTTCATAGCATCTTTCCATTCCTCCTTTTCACGATCTTCCATCACATCTTTAAAGGTTAATGGATCTTCCTTATCAGTGTCAAAAACTAAGAATATGTTGTCTTACAACCATCTCACTATGACGTTGCACCAGAGTTTTCTAAACAGGAACAATGGTTTATCGTTTATCAGTTAATGATGAAGGTGATATGATATCATTAGATGTTAATTCTTCATGAACTACTTTGCTATGAGATTTGTAGTTTTCCATATAGTTGTGTTCAAGGAAATTGGCATTTATCGATACAAACACATTTTGATCCTTGTGACTATAAAAGTATCCACCTCTTGTTTCTGGAGCATAGCCAACGGATATACACACTTCCGACCTTGAGTCTATCTATTCAGTCTTGGGTTTAAGAACATGAGCTGGACACCCTTATATATGAAAATGACACAAACTAGATTTGGAATTCCATAACTCTAAAGATGTATTGTTTACAGACTTAAAAGGCACTACATTCAAAATATAGGTTGTCGTTTGAACTGAATATTCCTAGAATGTGAGTGATGGTGATGAGTAGCTTAACATTGACCTAACCATATCCAATAAGGTTTGGTATCTCATTTCCAAAACACCATTTTACTATGGCATTCTAGGAGCTGTGAGTTGGGATAGATGCCATACTCAACAGGCAATCCTTGAATTCTAAATCTAAGTATTCACCACTTCGATCTAATCGAACTGTTTTCAAAGATTTACTTAATTCCTTTTCAGTTTCAGTTTTGAAGTTTTTAAACTTTTCAAAAGTTCCAGGCTATCTATGCATTAGGTAAGTACAACCATATTTTAGAGTAATCGTCTATAAATGTGATGAAATACTCATACCCACATCTAGCCTGTACATTGATCGATCTACATACATCACTTTATACTAGCTTAAGTGGTTCTTTGGCTCTTTGACCCTTTTGAGAGAAAGGTCTCTTGGTCATTTTACCCTCTAGACAAGATTCACAAACTGAAAGAGTCCCAACTCTTAGTTCTTTCAAATCACCATGCTTTGTTTGTTGGAATATGTCTATAAGTAGCGTGTAATAACTATTTATATGTATTTAGTTATTTCTCAGGCATTTCTATTACTAATTTTTCTATGAATAAATTAAAAGTTTTATTTTAAATTAGAGTGTGTTTATAAATTACTCAAGTCCTGGAACTATTGTCAACAAAAAAGAGTGAAGATATAAGTGTCTCCAGACGAACTCTTCTGAAATAGTTCAGAACGATATTCGAAGTCTTAAGATCGACTGGGCAATCGAATTCGATTACGACTGTTGGATGTCAGTCTTGGGGCATAAGAGGGAAGACTCAAATGGTTAACCTAGATATGTTATGAACATGTTGAATAGATCAGTAACAAATTAGCTTAGAGCACAAAACTGTTTACCTAACTCTAAATCTAATTGTTACACCTTAAAAGTATTTTTATAATTACCTTAATCTTGAGGTGAATACGTAACTTTACTTGGTTAGTTGTAATCTTTGATATGTTAAATGAGTGAGTTTGAATTGACAGGCAATACCTCGACTGTTGGGATTGTAATTTAATTAAGTAGGAGTCACGTGATTCACAGATATGAAAATTTGTGGTTGGATTGCGAAGGTAACATTATCACATTATGATTTGTTGATGAGTGTGTGAATAAATTAACTTGGCCAATTATTCGATAAAATGAGTCATTGAATAAGACTTGCGAATTGTACAAGACAATTCACTATAATATCTTTCTTATTCACAGTCAATAAAGTAGTTAAGGTAATAATAACAAGATGGAGAAATATGGTAATTTTATATTCCACTCTTGTTACTGCTATTCACGATGAGTATTATGTTAAAATATTTTATGGATCATGAAAATAAATAGAGTTTATTTACACCAACTGATTCTTTAGCGCGCATGAATCGGGAGTTAATTCAGGATCGAACCTATAATGGAGTCGTACGATGTCAGGATTAAATATGTCAGAAATTTATGAAGAGTTGATTCATGATGAGTATTATGTTAAAATATATTGTGGACCATGAAAATAAATAGAGTTTATTTACACCAACAGAAAATATAGCGCGCATGAATCGAGAGTTGATTCGACATCGAACTTATAGTGGAGTTATATGATGTCGGGATTACATAGGTAAGGAATTTATGGAGATAAATTCACCGAGTACTTGAATCCTAAACTTTGTTCATGTGGTTCTATTCAGTCTCAAAAATAGCTCAGAGAACGGGAATAGAAAAATGAACTTAGTTGGACCAAAATATGTTTTGGTGCAAAACCATATTTCTTATACCTATATGTGATAGGTGATGTCACTTAAGTTAGTTAAGTGTAATTGTTGTATTAAATTAATTATTTATTATTTTCTAATTATTAGATAATTAGATAAATAAAATAAATTAATCAATTAATTAATAATGATTAATTATATTTGTCATTTGGATTGGTGAATTTTGATACAACTAAAATTCTAGGAGATCATGTGATTTTCAACAATAATAGATAATTAAGGGAATTTTTCAAAATTTATAATATATGGATATATTTATAAATACCGTAAATTATCTTTTGATAAATATCTAATAGCAATTTGATTGTTAATAGATAATGAGGATAAGATACAATTGTTGTTATCAACACACAAAAAAAGGAAGACAAAAAAGTTATCTTCTCTCACTACTATTGCTGTCGAAATTAATCTGAAGAAGGGAAGATTTGATTTTTTTTTTCAATCGTTTTGAGCGCCTACTCTCAAATTCTTATGTAAAATTCCTCTGAGATATATTTCTAAAATTAACGGGTGGTTATTGGTGGACTAATTCAAAAATTATTCGTGGAAGATCAAGTCCGTGATTTTAATCTTAAAGTTTAAAGAACATGAAGAACGCTCGAAAGATATCTACGAGTTCAAAAATTCTCTGATGCAAAGTATAGGTGAAAATTTTTTTGTAACCTTATCTTCTAGTTAATACCATATATGCATCATCAAAGAAATCTCGGGGGAGTTTCAGTAGTTCAGAAATTATTTCTAACCTTATCTTCTAGTTAATATCGTATCGTATATGCATCATTTTTCCTTAATCTACTCGTTTTAGTATCGTATATGCATGTCAAACTAAAATACGTTTTAAATTATTTAATATGATAAAAAAATTGATGTTCCTCCCCCGAATAGTTCGTGGTTCAAATCTAATTTTCTCTAATTTTAAAACTGATCGATTCTAGCAATGTTAACCAGTTTAATCTATCTAGATTAATATGTTTCAACCTAAAATGCCATAGATACGTGTCATCATCATGAGAAGCTATTTTTCATTTGTTACTTTTAGGATTTGCTACTTTAAATAATTCTAAATTATTTAACGCACGTTCAGTCGGTTTAAGCTTATACAATCCATTCAAAACTTTTGCACGATAAATATTGAATCCATTCTTTGAAATAATAAAGTGATTATTAATATAAGAAATATCAAATAATTGTTCATGCAGTAACGATAAAGAAATCAAATTTCTCAAAAAACTAGGAATAAAATCGACATTGTTCAAAATAAGAAAATCATTCCAAAGCTTAAACGGATTGTCCCCAATGCTTTTGCAGACACGAGCGCACCACTGCTACCTTTCATTATCATATTGCCATCAGCCAGCTCCCTTGACGAATCAAACATCTCAAAGAAGAACATACATGATTTGTGACTCTTGAATCTAATATCCAAGATGTCAAATCATATTCCACTAAACAAGGTTTAAGTACAAGCAAATCACATTTACATTTCTTTTTCAGCTCAGAGAGATACTTGCTATAGTTTCTCTTCCAGTGCCCTTCAACTCCATAGTGGAAACAGTTTCCCTTGGGTTTGATGTCGCATTTATTCTTCTTGGCCTTAGGTGACTTTTTGGATTTCTTTCCACTTTTGTTCTTACTCTTGTTCTTACCATTGTTCTTCTTCCTTCTGTTGTTCGTAACTATATTGGAAGAAGGTTTTTGCTGAGCAACATTTACCTCTTATTGAGTGACTCAAAATTTTATAGTTCATTCAATAATTGGGTCATGTTGAATTTTAACTTATTCATATCATAATTGGTGGTGAACGCAGAAAAAGCAAGTGTCAGTGATTCAAGTATAACGCTAACTTGAGTGCGCTCATAAGTGGTAGCGCCATGTACTTCTTTCTCATGCAATATATTGATCATGTTCAAAGCATGTTCATGCACAGAAGTACCTATCTTCATCTTAGTTGTCATGTAACTTCTAGTAGCCTCAGGATTACTTTGACCAGATTGTTGCTCAAACATCGACTGTAGAGATTCCATAATCTCATAAGCTATTTCCATGCTTTCAAGCTTGGTTCTCAGAACATCAATCACGCTCACGAGCATGTAGCACTTAACGTTTTTGTTGGACATAATCCAAGCATCAAACTTGTCCCTAACATTCTTAGAGGCATTGGCAACAGGCTACTCAAGACATTCTTCAGTAAGATCAAACTTGTGGTTCTCACATATTAGCATCAAATTTAAATTCGACTTCCATCTTATGAAGTTATCACCATTAAGTTTTTCAAGCGCGAGTAAAGCAGTAATATGATTGTCAATCGTAGACATTAGTAACTGAAAAATAGAACATACATAATTCAATATAATTGAAATAAATATCATGAAAATTGAAAAGTAAAGGTGATGCATGAATGCAACATATCAAACACATAAACTTAACAATTTCTAATCCACGATAAAACATCCTAACAATTAATGTGCGCCTTAGAGTCAGTCAAATTAATTTTAAACTGTCTATGTGACATTATCATCCTTATTTATTAAAACTTAAAATATCTCATATTTTCTCTTTTAATAATAAGATATCTCTTATTTGGTCAAGTCATAATTATCCACTCAAAACTTAATTGTGACTTTGTGAGTGTAACCCATTATTTCAGATTTTATAACTTGAGTTAGAATATGCCGCCTTAGGATCGGTCAATTCTAAACTACATCACTTAGTCCTATCTTCTTAAGAAGTTCAACCTTGATATTGATACAGTTCAAAACCTTCCTTAGGAGGATGAAAACAAAGTCATCTCGAGGCCCTCTATATATCTCATGTTGTTGTACTAATAACGAATACCATATGTTATATTACCATGTCAACCTTCTCTCACTCACTATTTTATAATTGATGTATTTCTATTTTAACTAATCAATTAATTCTAAATTAATTTTTAGTTAAAATACCCTATGAATGTAAAATTAATAATTAATCCAATCTTATTGGTCTAAGCTCATTTTACCTTCTAAAGAGGTTAAATCAAAATTAGCTGAACTAAGAAAAATTAATTAATTATATTCATCAAACTTTAATAAAATTATTTTAATAAAATCGGCTATCCTAAAGGTTACTAAGGGTTACTAAGGCCTTTAAAGTGGTGTGATTACCAAGTTCAACTAATTAAAACTTAACAGTTTACTTGCAATTGATTCCTCAAAGCAATTCATATAAACACATTAGGAAAGTCCTAATCAATCATGTTTTTACTAATGAGATGCATGATAAAATAAAACTGTGTATAGTTTCATGTATGACATGTGATCGACGAATGCATGATCATGTTATCAGTAAAATTAATAATCATTTATTTAAATAAATACAATAAATGAATAAATAAGTGAATGATGAACCAAATGACTATTGAGTATTTCTAAATTACAACCTTTGAAAATAGGAATAATTACAAAGAGGACTACAAAAGTACATATTTCTAAAATAACTCATTCTCCACCAGAGGTCCATCTTCATAATCAAAGCTTTGATCAAAACCCTTTTAATTAAAGAAAACTATTTTTCTAATTAAATAATCCATATCATTTTAATTAATTGAATTTGATTTGTCAATCTAATTCACAAATCAAATTTGGGTCAAACTCAATCAATTAATTAAACCTTTAATTTTCAAAAAAAAAAATTACAATTAAATTTTTAAAATAAATCTAAAATTCAAATTCAAATTTCAAAATTCAAAATTTAAAAAATCAAATTTAAAAAAAAGGATATGATTAAAGGAAGCATCACAGGGATATGACAACATGGTATTAGAACATTGACCCTATATCTCCGTAGTCACAGAGAATGCCGTCAGCGCTTCTGGCTCCGTCACTAGTGTCGATTCTGATGCCGTTGTTAGAGTGGTCACAACAACGCCATTAACAGCGTAGTCGCCGGTGATAGAAGTCCTCCAAGGAATTCCACTCATTCTCTTCTCTGCATCCACCCCGAGCATTCTTCGTCTTCTCTCACGATCGGAATAATTACATCATGATATTCAAAATAACAATTATAAAAATCCGTACGCACTAATCGGCTCACACAAGATCTAAAGAAAAATAAAGAACAAAGCATAACCCAAAAGTCACAATAGAATTAACGATTCATCATCACGCATGCATTCAAAAACATAATCATCCATTGATTCATACATATCAACATATATAATGAATAATGCAAGAAACCCACAAAGCATTTAATGTATGCATATATAAAGACCATTCTAATATCAATTTTTAGAATCGGTGGGTTCGCGCGGTGGAGGCTTGGCGATTTTAAAAAATAAATTAAAACTTTATCGATTGAAAATAAAAAAAATTGCTACGCCACCGTTTCAAAAAAATGTTTAAAAAAACACATTCTTTTCATCGGATCCATTATATATCTATACATTAAATCAAAGACATACAAGAGATCAGACTTATACCTCTTGTAGTCTTATCAAGCATCCTTGCAAATAACGAACTTGTAATCCCACGAACAATAGACCGCGGATCCACACCAAGATCTTTCAAGCCAATCCTGAAGCACACTAAGACGTGTGTGGGCACGTAGAATAAATCAATGACACTTTTATGTCTCTAGATGTACTCAATACATGAGATCTAGAGATTTTGGAGAATGACTATTTGAGACATAACTCTAAGAGAGAATATTAGAATTCACAGAGCTTCGATTAATAATTAATCGATCAGATTGTTCACTTAGCTTACGATAGCTTGTGATTGCTCTTTGAGGTCAATAGAAAATTATCAATATATATCTTCTAGGTTAAAGGCCCTTTCGATTTTGGATGTAAACAATTAACTATTTATTTAATGTGACATTACAGTGGGACCCATTACAATTGGTGCACACTACGGTGCCATATGACATTGTAGTGTGCCGTGTGGCACTACAGTGTGCCGTGTGTTACTGTAGTGCCACGTAGCACTATAATAACTCATGCCAATCTCTTATTCATAAATCAGAGACTGATATGTGACAGTCTAATATGTCACGTAGCAATTGTCATATAACTTATTATTTATATTAATCAGATAAATATTTAGATATCAGTTAATTCAAAATTAATTTATCTGATCTCCCAATCAACTATTGTATCTGTTAATTAACATGTTAAATAAACCAAAAACCAAATCATTATCTCATAATAATTTGATATATTTAATTTTATAAATAAAAATATTCTATCTTACTAATCGATCAACATTAAATTAATCGATATTATTATTTATTTATAATTTTTGAAAATTACAATAAATAATATTATAAATTAATTCTTAATTAACTAATATCACATGATTATCTCATGATGATATACTTGCCCCAGAATTTTTTTTATGCAAGCTAGTCATTTTCTCATCTCTTGAAATATTCACACTCTAGACTATCTAGTACAAATATGACTCGGGGACCATGGACCCATACTTTTAAGCTCCAATAGGCCATATTATTAATTAAACTTTTTAATTAAATAATCTTATTTGTTAATTCAATTATTACTCCACTATAAATATAGAATTGCACTCTTAGAAATTACAGAATATATTTACAGAGTATTCTCGTGTAGTCCATTGGTATAATCACTTCATATAGTTTTGTCCTCCAATTATTGGTTCGTAAATTAAAACTGGTCAAAATTATTATTTTACCCTTCTAATTACCTCATGATCCTTAAGTACCATTAATTCACTAGTGAACGACCAATTTATAATCGTATTATAAATTTGAGCTCAATAACCATTCAGTTCTATAATTGACACTTAAGGGAACTAATATACAATCCATTCGAAAAACTTGGATTCCGAATCTTGTAAGACCATGTTTCCAGACATCCATATCACTGAATCTCCAAAATAAAAAATAATAGTTTGTTTTACAAACAAACCTTAACGAGTAAATCAAAAGATCCAGTAGACATGCATATGAATTCATAACTACTCAGGATTCAGACTGATCTAAATATGATCTTCAGTTTTGATGTGTATTAAATATTTATGATTAACGGTAAGTTAATAAATATATTAATCCACATTTCTAATGTCCTATATAATCTAATTGTATAAAGTACATTCACTATGATGTTAATCCACATCAGTGATCTGAATCTAGATCACATGCATTCATAATGCTTAATGAACCATACTAACAACCATTCGTTAAAAATTTCATACTTTAATATGTTGCGGACAATTTTATTCATTATTTATGATATTAATCCTCTTGTACTTATACAAGATCATATTCTCATTAATGAATATAAAATTTTTATTTTTTTTTTATAAATTACTCAACAATAATTTAAAAGAATAATTATAGAAAGATGTAATTTCATTAATTTCATACTAAAATTGTCTAAACACATGATTTATTTGAGAGTATTATACCCTAATAGGTATGGCCTATGTGGATAACATTTATGGAGACTTTAGGAATAAATTTTGTGGGTATAACGTTTATGGGTATACCATTTATTGAGAGAATGAGAGAATGTGGGATAGAGAGATAGACGGGGATGGGGGGAGAGAGATAAAGAGATTTTAGGGGGAAAAAACTATAACATTTATGGAGTTTCTAATTTTTTTAAGTTTGTTAAATATAGTAAATGAGCATAATAGGAAAATATGCAGCTTTGGATAGTGAATCCTATGAATATGAAATTAGTTGTCTAATTTTGTATTAAGTTTCTCAATAGTGTCTAGATGTGTAGAAAGCCCATGATTTGATTGAAAAGTTTTAGGCCCAACACATTGTTCACTCTCTTAGTTATTAGAGTGAGATAGGCGGGAAGAGTCAAAGGGCCATTTAGGTGATAAGAGAACATCATGATTATGTCATTTTAAGAAAAATAAAAAATAGTCAATGATGAAAGAAAATTAAACATAGCCACCTCCAAATCTTAAAAAAAATCATTGCAAAAAAACGAGCACCCCTGCCCGAGCGAAATTACGTGTAATGTTCAGAAGTTTATATAATATATACTGTATATATAAATTTTATATTAAATATATTTATATATATTATATAAACAATTGATGAGTGGAGTAGTTTCTGGCACCAGAATTTTTTTGCCATGTCATTTTTTTTATTTTAAGGCATGTACAGTGACTAATTTTATGTTTATTTAAAATTATGGTTATTTTTTTATGATTTTTTCAACATGACCTATTTATGATCATTATTTTTAGATGATTCATAAGATATGGTTGATATGGCCCAGACATTACCACATTGATATGAATATAATGCCAATAACCCAAAACTAAGATAAATTCGTAAAAGATGGCCATATAGTATGTATATAGCCCATGAAAAGGTGTATCTTTATGAGAGAGCTTCTCACTTAAAAGTTCAAACATCCAAAACTGTCCTCCCCTTCCCTTTCAAATAACATAACTAATTACATATCTCCAATCAGTTCCTAAATTGGCAGAATGATATAAGAGATGATGCATAATGAGCTAATTGCAAACCCAAAAAAAAACTTAAAAGGGTGTGGTTGAGAATGAGATAATTAAGAAGGAAATGGGTTTGTAATTCATCCATTCATTCATTCATTCATTCATGGAAGAAGGGTGATGGATTAGATATTGGAGATGTCTGTACTGTTTTATTTTCAATGTTATACTTTTTGGAACTTGATTAGACAAGTGTAATCAAAATCTGTTAAGCATTAACCAATGGGTACTCGACAGTTAACTCAAACTTTTTAATTTAATTTATTTTTTTAATAAATAATTACTGTTTCATCAGATGGGACTTTATTTCTAAGGGCACAAATCCGCCTTTAGTTAGCATCTCTCATATCATATACTTACACTAAGTAAAGGTTCAATAAAACTCTCAAACACACAAAAAAGAAAGTAATCATGCTAATGAGGCAAACGAGTTGACTATCATTTCCCCACTACTAACCAAAAGCAAAGAATGTAATTATTCAAAGGATCATGGGTTACATAACAGCAATATTCAACCCCCCATATCACCTTTTTATTATATTATATTATTGATGTGATTAAAGTCCTTAATTTTTCTTATGATGACTTTAATTGCAATTTCTTTTTATCTAAATTTTTCTATAAATTATATATAAGAAATTGACAGTAATGTGATTTAAACTCATAATCTCATAGATATAGATGTTACAGTTTAATTAATTATGTTAACTCAATTTATTATTTTAATTATATATTATCATTTCATATGATATTACCTTCTTATTAAAGTGATTATTCCCGACATATTAATCTTTTCTTCTATTTTCAACTTTTCACTTTAAAACTAATTATATAATTAAATATCAAGTAGCTGAGAGCTACGCTCCCCCAAACCCCACATTCTTTTTTTTTTTTTATTTCAAAACAAGTTGAGGAACAATGTAGCGAGATTAAGGAGGGAAATAAAAATAGAAGTTAAGTGATAATGATGGTAAATGAGATATTAAGCTTTCAATATATTGAGGGGTTTTCAAGTGCAATTGTGAGGACAATGACCCTCAATTTGATGTCATTATCGATTATTCACTGTACAAAGAATATTATTAAGACCATTGTAGTTGTGATTTAACGGAAACTCATGAGAGATATGCCATGTGCTTATGTTCCTAATAACGTTAATATGGGCCAATTGAGTTAAGGTCAGATTGATTACTAAGGTCATCTCTAATTGTCCCCAGGCAAATCCTATCTCCAATGTGAAGTGTTTCCCAATTATTCTATTTTCTAATTCATATATACTTGCATTACCATTCTCTTCTCACTCAAACTCGTTATCTTTTTCTAAGTCAATGAGTCCTTTGGTTTGCGGGTATTTACAGAAAACTGTCATAGGATGACAATCTCACGTTTGTTGTTTGTTATAATAAGAAATTTAGTCTTTATTTCATAAGACATTTAATTTCTAAAAAATGGGATGTATGAAACTCACATGCATTATTAAATATGGTAATCATATTCTAGGATATTTAATTCTATATAATAACATTATTATCAGTTTAATTCTCAGATGATATCTACAATTCACAATACCAAACAGCTCCAAATGGTGATTTCTTAATCACTATCTTATACAAATATAACGAGCATCTCTTCTTCTTCTTTTTTTGCCTGAAAAAGTTGCAATTATAGATATTGGAGAGGAATAAACTAAAAAATTTCGGGTAGTAAAAAGTCATCAGTTGCAATCAGAGTAACTGATTTTGTCCCTTGACTGTAGTAGTTTGGTAAATGATACTTCAACTAATTTAAAAGACTAATTAAGCTAAAGTGTAATGCAGGGAATGTAGAGTAAAACACTTTTCCATTTTTTCTCATCAAAATTAGTTGTCTGCTTCTGTAAATGGAATTAACTGAGGAAAAGATTGTTTGGAGGATAATGCATGCAAAAGAGACCTCCATTTTTCAAAGGGAATATGGATTATGTCTCCTTCCATTTCCAATTATTTTTTTAGTTTTTATTTTTATGAAGTTTTAAGTAACAAACTTCCCATCTTCACGATTGACATCATTCTTTATATAGGACATTAAGTTCTGTAGAACTCATAGCCTTTAGTATTCTTTTAAATAATACATGATTACACACTTCACTGTCGTTTGAAGGTAAGTCTATGTTGTTACCAAAAATCTCAATAGTGAGGTGGCATGCAATCTCCTCTCCACATAGAGGTCTTCTCGGGCGAGAACGTGCACAACACAGACAAAGAACTCAAAGGCGAAAAGAATCCCGGGGGGGGGGGTGATTTCCTCTTTGAAAAGCCTATGATACCTAAGTTAGTATACTGGAGAATTTTGGCAGAGTTTCCATTAGGAGAAAATTGCTTACCTTGTACCGTTTGTAGAAGGCGTATTTATACCTGAGGTCTTGGAGGAAGATGCGTGTCGAATAAACTTCGAGCAAGGTGACAGCCTTCCTTGATATGACGAGCTACAGACGACATTTAATGCCATTGTCCCCGGACTACCAAACGGCCACATCGACCACATCGGACGTGGTGGATGTGACTGTTTGATGGCTCAGTTGACGCTTCATCATGGCACATGAAGTCGACCGACACTTGCCACAAGAGAGAAAACGTCACATGGAGTTTTTCATTTGGTGAATAATAATGATGCCTAACAGAGCTAGCTAACCCCTACGTCAGATCCTCTTCTCGAGGCTTTCTAGCTTACGTTGGTCGGTGTTTCTCGAGCTACTTGGAGATCGACCTGGTCAAGTCAGTTCTTCTCATTTTTAGGAGCTCAGTTCTTCAATCCATTTTCTTGGAGTAGAGCAGAGACTTCTGTCGTGGCCTGCCACGTGGTGCCGTGCCTTTGGTAGTCCAGGAATACCCATAACAGTTTCCCGCAATCGAAGATTTGGAGGGTCCCATCCATCCAGGTCTAAAGACTCATTTGTCCAAGATCCCTTAGGATTGCCTTGTGTTTATCGTTCATTGTATGTGCAAGTGTGGCCTTGTTTCTCTTCAATCCTCACTATCGGTTACACTTTGGGGCGGCAGTGACGAAAATGTACGGATGCGTGAAAGAGAGGGCGAACGGCGTGACGCCTGACCTTTAAACGTCACCAGTCATTCTCTTGATCTTACATTGTTTGATCGTCTGAGCTTACTTAATTAGCCTACAAGTGGACATCACCTGGATTGTTGGATCGACGCAATGATCATGATAGTCACGTGGGTTAGTGTCCTATGAATAGGTGGCCCCCCTTTCGTTCCCTCCAACATTCCTGCCCCTCGAGAGACTCTGAAACCTTTCTCCGGAAAATACTTCACCCTGTAGAGACACAGAAGTTACTTCCAGCACCCACTGTTGCCTTTTTTCCTTCCATCTTCCTCTCCTACTGTCTTCCTATTTTCCACCAAAGTGTAGTCGTTCCGTTTGCTAATTAGGCCTCATATCTTCCTTCCCATTACGCCACGTGGGTTGTTCATTTATGTGTCGTCGTTCGTTCCTCATCGTCGATTCACCATGGTAAGTTATTTTCTCCTTGTCCAAGTCTTTTCTTTTATCCTTATTATTTTTTTTGCCTCCTCAACTTTTTATCGTGCTTGAAGGTTCCAGGGGGAGAGTTTGAAGATTGAATGGACTGTGTCGCAGTGCCGAATGAAGTTGCCAACTCCCGTTTTGAACCTAGGGCCTATACCAGCCCGAATGAAGAAGTCAACCGGTAGGGATCTGATGAGATTTCCTCCCCGTTGTCTAAAGATAACTTGGGAAGGACTCAGAAGACTTTCCATATTCTCGACTACGATCAAACGCGGCTACCTAAGGTGAGTGAGAAGGTTAGTGCTCCGCGATACGGGGGGACTTGATTATATTTGGCCTCATCGGAGTGTGGACTAAGATTCCCTTTATACCATTTCTTGAGGGAGTGGTTCTCCTCAATAGCTATTGCTCTAGCCCAACTTATGGAGGACTCTGATTAGTTGTTGGGTGCTTTGAAGGTTACACATCGGTGATGACTTGACTTTAGACGAACTCGACTTTATGTTTCAGTTGAAATCTACCCCCAAGAATAAGGTGGTAGGGGTGCCTACGCATGGCATAGTCTGGTACTAATTCAGTAGCCGTATTGGAGAATTGAATGAGATCGTGAGCGGGATCCCATCCTGGTACAAAAATTGGAAGGATATCTGGTTTGTGATTTCTGGGCTCTAGGACGGCCTTCCCAGGGATTTGGAGTTTGTGCCTCTGGTCCCTCGGGTCATCGGGGCAGCAGGTGAACTTGTAATTTTACAAGGCAGAACATATGCTTGCTGCCTACCTTGGTAGCTAATATCTCTTATTATTTTTACAGTGGCTAAGAGGAGGCAAGAGGAAGCCCTCATCTACCTCATGTCCTGAATTTCCTGCTTAGCTGAACTCCCTGTTGAGGCCCGCGAATATGACGCCCTTCTTAGACCTGAACTTTTGTTTTAAGCAAACTTGTACTTAGATCCTCCGGAGGACGTTACAGTTGACATTCCAATCAAATACCATTTGGAGGACTCTCCCATTCGTACAAGTATGTTCCTTAGTCACTTTCCCGCTTTTATTATTACTATGATTACCTTACCCATTATAATTGTGGTTCCCCCTTGGAGCAATGACTTGGGGACAATCCTTCTTTCAAGAAACAGAGGAAGGAACTTAATGCCTACAAAATTCAAAAAATTGAGGAGCTCCGAGTGTGGACTAACCTTGCACTTCTGTTTCTCAGCTCCAGTCCCCGGGGGCACTACCGCCGGTTTCGCCTGTACTTCCTCATTCTGGGAAAGGTCTGTCGCAACATGGTGACATCCAGGGGACTCCACAAAGCTACTTTTGATCTTCTCGGCCTTCTGCTCCACCTAGGGCAGTGCATTCAGGACGCCGATATGCCTTCCCCCACAGGTCCAAGACTTCATCACGTTGGGCTCTAGCCAAAAGGGGTCTCATGTTGGTAGAAGTGCAATGGTCCAACGTCTGCAGAGGGGGACCGACCAGCCTGAGGCCCAAGCCTGAGCTCGGAGTGAAGTGTTCAGTACGCTAGATTGGGTGTCCAAGCACATCGATCTCGAAAGAGGAATCGACCTTCTCGAGGGGCTCAGGGAAGGGTTCCCTGATGGTTTCATGAATCATACCCTCGATGTAAGTTCTGGCTCTGCTTAGTACCTTATTCTTTCATCCATATCTAGCTCCTGACCTGCTTTCCTTATTTTCCTTTCATAGATCCCGACCTTAATGCGGTGATGATGACACACCTTTACCGTTGCGAAGACCAAGTGGTAGAGGCTATTTAGGTATCCTCTAGGGCAGAAGCTGCGCTTGCCGAGAGGACCAAGAATTTCAATTATATTCGCAACGCCTATGATAAGGTCTAGTTGAGGGTTGGAAGACTAAGGGGCCTCGAGGGGGAGTCCACCCGCCTTGAGAGGGAGTTAGGTCAAGCCAGAGCTGAGGTCGATCGAGCTGCTAGTGCTCATAGGGAGATTGAGGCTCGATTATCAGATTGGGAGAGGGTATGTCTCCAATCTACAACAATATGAGAACATCCTGAAGGATAAAGTCAGACTCTTGGAGGGCAAGTTTTCTTAAGAGATTCATCCCCGGACTCAGGCAGAGAACATGGAGAGGGAAGCCTGGAGGAAGCTTGTCTTGGCAAAGACCCAGTCCAAGGAGAATTACGGCCAGTGGACTTAAGGTCACGCTGAATGGATCGAAGACTTCAATGCGTCCTTGGAGTTTCAAACGGCCATTCTCGTAGAGTTTGCTCTCAGCAATGAAAGATGTCGTGATGGGATCATCAACAACCATCTATAGTGGGACTTGATTTTCCTTAATTGCACGCCAAATCTTCCGCCCCACTCTTTTGTAGTTGGCCTTTGAGCGAGTTATGTTCCCCGATGCTCGTGAAGCTCAAAAAACTGTCAGGATGTTACATTTTCCTCTTGTCCATCCGGATGTCCCAGGTCTCCACCTATCTGTCTCGGGCTCCCTAGTTTGCCTAGCTCCTCTGATCTCATCGAGCTGGACACGGAGGTCTTTCATCCTTTACATCTGGATCACCCTTAAGGGGAGGTCCTTCCATTGCCGCCCGACTAAATAGGGGTTTTTGACTAAGCTAAAACTTCTCTGGCTCCTACAACTGATGTTGCTGAAGTTTCCAAATGCCTTGTCGTTCAACTTGTTGTGTTCTTCGTTACTTATAATTTCCCCTTTTTTTGCTTAAGTATTTTTGTCAAACTTTTATCTCATACTTTACCGTGATCCGTATGAACTTTGAATTCTTTGATCTTATCGTTTCACTACTTTTGATCTGACCTCGGGTGCCTTTATTAATATTTTTATCCTGATTTTTAGGCTTACTTTTTGCCTTGTGTAACTTATGATTTTTCCTTCAGGCGGATTTCCCCCTTTGGAAAAGGTTTTGTCGAACAACTTTATTGAATCGTTAGGGAGCCGCGTTTCCCCCTCCAATGGGTCTATTCGAGTAGACCTGTTCCAAACCCTTTCTCGGTGTTTACCTAGGTACCTCTACCTTGGTTGAGGATTCTTTCTCTTTTGTCAGAAGAAGGAGTGGGCATTGTTTCCTTTTCTTTAATGTTTGATTGGGCATTCTTGTTCAGTAGGGAGCCCATTTTTCCTTAGGCATATGGTCTTCCTAGAGTTTTATCAGGTATTTCTGCTCTTGTCTGGAGCTCATTCCCCATCCAGTGAGCTAGAATGCTCTGCCAGACATCTCATTTTAGTCTCAATTGGCGAGTTAGAGATCCTTTCCTATCTGACGAGCTGAGGTGCTCGACAGACAACACTTTTTGATCCCCAACTGGTGGGCTAGAAGACCGCGTCAGCATCACTTTTTGATTTTTAGAGTCTAGCCAAACATTTCTGCTCCAATTAGAGCTCATTTCCCTTCTGATGAATTGAGGTGCTCGGCATACATCACTTTTTGATCCCGATTGGCAAGTTAGGACATTGCACCAGTCATCACCTTTAAATTCTGACTGGCGGGTAAGAGCCTCACGTCTGTCCTCACTATTTGATTCTTGGAGTCTAGCCAAGCAATTTTGCTCTGACTATAGTCCATTTCTCGTCTGACTAGTTGGGGTGCTCGGCATACATCACTTTTTTATCCCGACTGACGGGCTAGGACACTGCACCAGTCATCACTTTTTAATCATGACTGGTAGACTAGACCATCACATCAGTCATCATTTTTTTATTTTTAGTGTCTAGCCAAGCATTTCTGCTCCAACTAAAGCTCATTTCTCATCTGACGAGCTGTGATGCATGGCAGACATCACTTTTTTTATCTTGACTGGCAGACTAGAGCATCACATCAATCATCACTTTTTAGTTCTGACTGGCAGGCTAGAGCATCACACCAGTCATCACTTTTTCCTTCAATCCTTCTTTGCGGGCGAGTGAGCTTTTTTATTGATCAAACTCACTTAATTACATGACTCTTGTTCCTTTTCCCCTTTTTTATTTCCTAAGGGGGTGAAGCCTTTGCCTGGACCGACTCCCTTACCTCTGTCGATTCCTTCCATTTGAGGGGGTTGGCATAGCATTCCCTCGACGACCTATGCTCCCTCTTCATCGATCCTAAGCCCTCTGTAGAATTCGATTCTAAATTGCAATTCTAGTTGTTTACTATGACGTTAGAATTTGATTCCAAATCGGTTTCAGCTTTCACCGGAATGATAACTTTGGATGAATGGAATGTGATTCCTAATAAAATTGTGGTAATGAGATTTCGCATTTCTGATTCATTTGGAATGAATTATGAAAAGTTTATTATGCTCTCAAAATATTTATCTATGAATTGTGAAAAGTCTATTATACTTTCAAAATATTTATCTAACCAACCATCGTTTCTTCTACTTATTTTCATTGAAGGACATTTTACTAATGTCATACGTTTTATTCTGATTAATTAATTTAGTAAACCCACAATCATTCTTATTCTCAATACTTTGACTGTTGATTTTGATTTTAACGGTTAATAGATGTATTAATCTTATTCCAGATTTCGATTCTTAACCATTTTATTATTCATCTAATCCTAGAGAAACTGATTTCAAATGTAAGTAAAAGTGTCATAAGATAGGAATTGCAATGTTGCAATTTGGTTTTTAGGTTGTGTGCTTGGGTGGTTGTGGTTTCTTTATCTTTCTCTAGTGTATTTAGAAGCCCATGGATGAGTAACTTATTAGAGCTGTAATTACTCATTATTCCGTATTTTTAACCACTTCAAATCAATTTGCCTACTCTGTTATGACTTTTCTTATAACCAACAATATTGGCAACCGTCAGTGTCCATGCTCATAACTATAACCACTCATGTTAGTAACTATAACCGCACACACTTTGATACTTGATTAAATATTTAACTTAGTCTATCGAAATGTGATTTAAATTTAACATGTGAAAATACAAGATATACTGATTTTATATAATTGTTAACATTCCTGTGTGAACTTGTGAAAAAATTGGAGGGTTATCAAAATCTGTTGTTATAACTGAGGAAAAACCATGCCTGTTAAGTCTTAAAAAATTATTGGACTCGTGTTACATTAAGAAGACATATAACCTTATAATTGAGATGCTGATTAAGCATTCCCAAGTGCACCCAATGTTACAGTTTTCTTACTTTTTAATAATTAAGATAAGCAAATTTTCAGTTAATCTAATGTGTGTTCGGAATCCATATGGACCTTGTGGTTTTATCCAGACAGATAGAGACGACAACTTTATTAATTAATATAAAGTGATATAAAGCAGCTAGGCTTCTAGCATTCACAATTAATTAATGGGAATATTTTAATAAAAAATTCAGCCCTTCACTTCTAATACATACACATTATAAAAAGAACTATCAGCATCATTGTATATAATAGAGCTAGCTCATATATCGCGTTGTTGCAATGTTATCTCTGATCACTTTATTTTTTTAATGTTGGTTAAACGAAAGTTCACATTCATAGGAGGGTGAACTAAGTCATTGTAATCATCACAGAAAATGGTAAAGTCGGGATAGGACAACATTTCAATACACTCTCCTCTTAACTGTATAATACAAGCGAGTCACTTAAATGACATACTAAACACAGGCCGAGTTACACAGCAAAACAGTTAAATTATACGACACAAACAGTCAAACTAAGCCGCACATAAAAACATGCCTAAACGTGCTCTGATATCAAGTTAAATGCCTAGTTCTGATATCAAGTTAAAATGTCTAACTCGTTGCACTCCTTCAAACTCATATATTAAAAAGAAGTACTAAAATATTTTAACCAACACAAAAATGACAATAAGCACAAATATTAGAAAAAGAGCTTTCAGCATTATTGCATATATTAGAGCCTAGTTTATGTTATGCATAATTAATCATTTTTATCCTTTTGGCAATGTGCATTGAACTTGAATAATAAGGTAAGGAAATTTAAGCAAATGGACCTACAAACAACCTGATGTAAAAAATTAACAGTATTCTTATGAGGGGGGAAAGGCCCACTGTCCCATTTTCTTCATTTGTTAATTCATTTACCTTTGCAGTTTCTATATAAATTGTTGTAATTTGGTGCTACAGAGAGAGGTTGAAGACGTGTTTAATTCAGTAGAGGGTGGGTTTTAGAAATAGTGTTTAACCTTTCCAAGGGGAATCCCAGCTCAGCAACTTGACACTGATTTACATCCAAAACCCTATTAATAAATGATTCTGGATTAGATTTGTCCTTAGCTTTGTCTCCCTCTTAATCATCTTCTTAACTAATTAATTAATTCTTTAAATTTTCTTTCTTCCTTACATCTTTCTGTCCACTCAATTTATCCTATTTTATTTATGGTAAATAGTAATTTTTTTAATATATATTATCAACTTGTCTATTTATTATTATATCTATATAGTTAAAGCCCTACCAGACGAAGAACAAGGTAAATATAAAAATAATTTAGTTAGAGTCTTATGTAAGTGCAGCTCAGTTGAAAGTAATTAAAAAAATTAAGAAGAGCTATTTGCATGCTCAAGCTCAACATCCCAATCATTTGGAGGCAGAGATTCATTCCCCATAACAGAAGCAATGCCTATTGTTTTCATTTTTTTTCCTGGAAGTACTAGAGAAAAAGTAAATAATTATAGAGTGAATTAAACAAATATTTAAGAGAAGACTAAAGTAAAGCCTAGTTAAAACTGATTGTACTTTTAACGGATTGTTAAAAGCAGAGTTGATTGATTTAAATGAACTTTTAAAATAGAGTACAAAATCGGTCACACACAATAGTAATTTTATCGAGAAAACTATGAAAGAGGTAAAAGTTATGTGGTGTATGAACACTTAAAAATTCAGAAAAGGAAGCAAAAAATAATTTAAAAAGTTCATAAATAATTATGTTCATTGAAGAATTAAATAATTACTAATCAAATTTTGTGAATGTAAGTTAAATTTATCCATTATAAAAAGAAATGAAAAGAAAGCAAAAAGAACAGTGGAATGAACATGAAACAGACGGTTGACTTCATGAAGAACAGCTCATATGGGGTTATAGAATAAGCTTAATAATGCAACATTATGATGAGGCATGGAGATTACAAGCATCTTCTCACCAAATTTTATTTTTTGTTGTTTTGTAAAATTTTATTTTTTTGTAATCAGACGAATTCAATACATATATATCCTAATACAATAAAATAAGAGAATCTATTAGAACCAAGAGGACAGCCTATCACAGACAAATGAAGAAGGCTCTTACGAACTTCTGCACATGTATATGACATTTATTCAACATTAATATATATATATATATATA